>JASAMZ010010110.1:0-33973 GCA_030248115.1 Linhomoeus sp. GSCO2_2
CTGATCCCGTTTACGCGAGGAACGGGGCCATAGCGGAGACCACCTCTGCGCAGGTATAGGGCAAAGCGTGGTGTAAACGGGACCAAAGGGATAAACCTCTTGCTCCTACCTTGCGGGCCTCTTGCCCCCGCGGGCCTCTTGCGCCTATGCCGCGGGCCTGTTGCCCCTCCATCGCGGGCCTCTTGCCCCCTCCGCGTCTGCGGGCCTCTTGCCCCCGCGGGCCTCTTGGCCAACTACGCTACAAAGAGAAAGGAGGTAACTAGGTATTTATTTACTTGCAGGATCAGACTATTCGATACCCAGACAGTCAGCTGGACTGGGCTCCGCCGGGTGTTTTCAGACAGCATTTAGAGGCCTGGGATAGGTATTATGAGGTATGTAGCAACACACGTATGGCATGTAGTTGTAGTAGTGGCGCAAGGTGCGTGCGTGCGTGCGTGTGAAAATCGACTCTTTCTGTCACAACGCGCTTCTTTGCCATATTCCAGAAGCGGCGAATGCATGAGCGGGAGAGTCCAGACGAAGCGACACCGCCCACCAAATCCAGCCGCAAAACAAAGCGCAACTTGCCCACTATCCTGCGAGCCAGCAAAACTTATCTGCTGCCGTCCACTAGAGTCAATGAATACGCGGTGGAGCGATGCATCTGAGACATCAGCATTTCATTAAGAGTATTCAGAAATACTCTCAGCAGTTTGAGATGTTAAGTTACACCAATTAGACGTAAACTCCAAAACTCGTTGGATAGAAGTTTTTCAATGACGCAAACAGGCACCAAGACATGTTCCCCTCGTGTTTGCTTGTTCAGGTATCTTTGCTTCGCTCCCAATCGAGTGTCGGCCGGAGGCGAAGGGAGGGAGCTTGGGTTCCACGAGCCGATGGACTTTGAACTGAGTAGAATCCGACGCCCCATCTGTGACGAGTGTGTTTGAAGTGATTGATAATCATTGCGTTACGGTTGATATGTTGATTTGAGTGAAAGTGGTTCTTTCAGAAAACTGCGACCTATCCAGAATGGTCAGTTGGCTGTCTCGGCTTCAGCGGTTCACTTCGATAACCGGGCCAGTCTCGTCGCTTTCCCGGGCGGCGTGGAGGACGACGAAAGCGCGGACGCAGTGGCTCACCTCGTGGTCGTGGCAGCGGCCGGCTTTCTGGAAGAAGACCAAGAGAGTATGTGATTTTTCGATTTGAGTGAAATTCTATTTCGTTTTGAGGGATTCTTTTCTGAGTTGGGTGAAATGTTGTGCAATTTTGTTGCACATATGAGTGACTGATTGTGTGCTCACGCGTAATGGATTATTTGTTTGTTTCAGAACGACGACGACGACGACCACGACGACGATGATGACGACGATGACGACGACAACGACGACGACGTCAACTCTCGCACTCTCTGCAGAAAGAACACAACTCTTTGCAGTCAGTCAGAATACAGACTCAACTTTTTAATACCGGAGCTTGTTCTGGACTTTTGCCCACTGTCTCACAGCAGCAGAATTAAAAGCGCATTGTTCAAAGAAAAGCGCATTGTTCAAAATGAAAAGCGCATTGTTCAAAATGAAAAGCGCTTTGTTCAAAATGAAAAGCTGCTCCTATATACATTTCATGTAAAAGTGCCTAAAGGCAGAAAGATGAATATGTTCCAGGTGTGAAGCATGTAAAAGCAAGAGTATTATACGATATTCCACTGGTGTAGCAAATGCGGCGCGAAGCGCCGCCCATCAATTTGTAAGAGAAATATTAGTAAGTACCGGCATTAATTGACGGAAAGTATTTTCGACTAAAATTATCCACACAAAACTGCGCAAAATAGGTCACAACGACACGCTAACATGCGCCGAATATGTTGCCGCGTGTCGTTGTGACCTTTGCGCAGTTTTGTGTGGATAATTTTAGTCGAAAATACTTTCCCTCAATTAATGCCGGTACTTATGAATATTTCTCTTACAAATTGGTGGGCGGCGCTTCGCGCCGCATTTGCTACACCAGTGGAATATCGTATAAGTATTCTTGCTTTTACATGCTTCACACCTGGAACATATTCATCTTTCTGCCTTTAGGCACTTTTACATGAAATACTCTTACTTTCGTATTGGCGGAGCCAGTCAACCAATCAACTTAAACGAGTAGTCCACTTTGAGACATGAATGTTTAGGCACTCGAACGAGTGGAACCCCTTTAGTAACGTACTAGGCGAGTATGACAATTTTCTGCACGTTTCCAGGGGGTCCTAACGAGCGAGAACACTTTGAGGCGCGCACAAAACGAGTAGGACAATTTTGGGGCACGAGCGGAAACACTTTGAGCACGCAAAAACGAGAAGGACATCTTGGCGCACGCACGCAGCGGCTCCTGAAACTCTGAGAGCTTTCAGGAGTGACAGGGGTAAGAGGTAGGGAGGGACATTGTGCGTGCCTCAAGGTGTTCCCGTGCTCGTTCAGGAGCCCCTGCATACGTCCCCCAAAATTGTCCTACTCGTTTTGTGCGAGTGTCTCTTATAAGCCCAACCACAATCAATAAAGTCCAAGCCGCCAGTGACCTACCAGTGACCTCTAAAAGTGACATACCAGTGCCCCTTCCTCGTCTACGGACCACGATCAACGTGCTCGTCTACAGGCATACGGTGTAGAGATGAAACCTTTAGTTATTTAGTTAATTAGTCAGTTAAACTTAATTCAATTTGGCATCGGCAGAACCGCCTTGACGCGTAGAATTCAACGGTGACCACGCCGACCCCCTCCGACCTACCACACATGCCCTGGGGGCAAAAGTGTCGTCTGCGAAGGGGAGTTTCAGTATACTGACAAATTGTTAACAAATTCAAAACACATCAAAACCATATCAAATAGGGGTTCGTTTGAAGCGTCTCGACGAGAAAATTTCAATGGCACCAATGCCGTCGCCCCCAAATATACCACGAGCGCTATTTTTGCAAAAAGGTGCCTCAAAAATCAACTTTTTATTGGCTCATCCAAACATAGCGTTGTAGGGGTTCGTTTGAACCGTCTCACCGAGAAAATTACACTGGCGCTATCCGCGACCCGCAAAAAGGTACCCAGAGCGCTATTTTTGCAAAAAGGTGCCACAAATTTGTAACTTTTGATTGGCTGCTCGGAACATGGCGTTGTTGGGGTTCGTTGAAATCGTCTCGTCGAGAGGAATCCAATGGCGCCGTCGCCGACCCCGTACCACGCACCATGTCCACGCGGAGCCACGCAAACGTGGTCTGGCCACGACTCAGTGTTGCCTTATCCGAACCTAGTCGTGTTGGGGCTCAAATAAATCGCCCTAACGAGAATTTATTTATGAGGGTCCTCAGACTCCATCTGTCAACGCACAACCTCCCTGAAGAAGAGAATCCAATAGCGCACCACACACAAACCATGGGGCCAGAGTTTTTGGACCTCATACAATCTCGTTACCCATGTCCCTCCATACCTGTTACCCCTGTCACTCCTGAAGCTTCTTGGCAGAGTTTCAGGAGCCGCTGCATACGTGCCCCAAAATGTCCTACTCGTTTTTTGCGTGCTCAAAGTGTTTCCGCTCGTGCCCCAAAATTGTCCTACTCGTTTTGTGCGCGCCTCAAAGTGTTCTCGCTCGTTCAGGAACCCCTGGAAACGTGCCAAAAATTGTCATACTCGCCTCGTACGTTACTAAAAGGGTTTCCACTCGTTCGAGTGCCTAAACATTCATGTCTCAAAGTGGACTACTCGTTTAAGTTGATTGGTTGACTGGCTCCGCCAATAAAAAAGTAAGAGTATTTCATGTAAAAGTGCCTAAAGGCAGAAAGATGAATATGTTCCAGGTGTGAAGCATGTAAAAGCAAGAGTATTATACGATATTCCACTGGTGTAGCAAATGCGGCGCGAAGCGCCGCCCACCAATTTGTAAGAGAAATATTAGTAAGTACCGGCATTAATTGAGGGAAAGTATTTTCGACTAAAATTATCCACACAAAACTGCGCAAAGGTCACAACGACACGCGGCAACATATTCGGCACACCTTAGCGTGTCGTTGTGACCTTTGCGCAGTTTTGTGTGGATAATTTTAGTCGAAAATACTTTCCCTCAATTAATGCCGGTACTTACTAATATTTCTCTTACAAATTGGTGGGCGGCGCTTCGCGCCGCATTTGCTACACCAGTGGAATATCGTATAATACTCTTGCTTTTACATGCTTCACACCTGGAACATATTCATCTTTCTGCCTTTAGGCACTTTTACATGAAATGTGTGTATCGAACGAGCCGGGACGTACCAGCGCACGCGCACCCACATCTCACATAGTGTTATGCCGCCTGGCACGGAAAATGCTATCAAATAGCCCACATTTAGTAAATTCTAAAATTGGAAACTTGTGAAATACTTCGTAAATTATGTCCCATATGTCTACGAAATCGTTAAACGAAAGGCGTTACACTTGCGGCCGACGTACTCCCAGGGCCGTCATCAGGACACTTTCCAATAGGATCGAAGGCTCTGGTATGTTCAAGCGTCTTTCAAGCTCGTTGGAAAGTGTCCTTCTGACGGCCTCGATAGTACGCCGATCGAAAGCTCGATTTGCACTGCCTCTGTTGGTGCAGCACCGATGACTCACACACAACGACAGCCGTTCAATGCGCCGCAAATACATAAGTAGCCCATCAGTGACTTTCCGTTCAAGATATTGGAACATGTAAGTTGACTGGCTTCAACCGTGCTTCGTCATCGCGAATAGCGTTAATGCCACGTGCTTCGCGGTTGCTAGGGTCGACATATTCTCCATAACATTGTCTTTTGTTTGGGCTTCCCGTTGTCAGTTTACAAATGAGAGTTGCGCAGTTGTGCCTGCCTAATAGGAGGGTGTGGGCATACGATGTACATATGGTTAGATACAATAGGTAGGTCGGTATCGACACAGCTATCGAGGCATACTGTACGCGCACCCGCTGTAAGTGAGTGGAGGGGCGATCTTGAACGTCAGAACTGGAAACATTCGTAGAAGACGCCGAGAGGGAGTCAATAGTAATCAAAACTGTTTTGCGTTAGCCACACTTGTTAGCTTCTCAATACCTCCTATAGACATCCAATCTGACGATGAGCACTTTAGGTCGCGAGAAGAAACGTTCTATACTAAGCGGACTAGGAGGCGCCATGGCCAGCGGGCAACCGCCGGATAACGGGACATCTGTGGAGGAGATGTGCGACTTCTCCTTCCGGCTGCTGACTAATCCTTTGGCTGTGACGGCACAGGCGTTCCACGCGACCGTTTCACTGCCCGCCTGCGCAACGACGGCAACTGTGGCATACCTGCTTGTGAGACGGCGCGCCTACCACCAACAGATAAGGGCGGTGCTGACAGGCGTGTCGGTGGGAATGACCCTCTTCTACGCAGGGGAGTTCTCGCAAGCGGCATACAGTCTTTGGCTTTCGGCCACCATCAAGGCCCTTGCTCGCGCAGAAATAATAGAATAGCGAGACGACGACGACGACAACGCGTCTTTCAGCAGCATTTCAGTGTTCGGGCCATTTTGGTATTTGATAAGCAGCGCTGAGTGCTGTACGTAGCAGATATGTATTGCGCGAGCAGGGTCGCAGCAAAAGTGCGACGGGTTGACGTCGGAAGGCCTTTGTTTTATTCTCTTGGGTCCGTCATTCGTGGGCGGTGCCACAATGGCTTCAGCAGCAGTCGCAATGGCAGCCGAGCGATCGTACGCCAGTTGGCACTTTCGTCACTACGGCAAAAGCGGCGTAGAAGTTCACTGGAGGTCGACGGCGGCCATCTTGCTTATACAGGTTATGGAGTTAGCTTACCTTCAACTACTAGAGTACGTCAAGTGATCAGTCACATTTCAGCACCTTCCCGGCATTCTGCCTTTGGCGGTGGCTTTGTTCAGTCTCGTCGAACACGTGGACAAGATGGTGCCAAAGTGCTCGCCCCTTCACTGCAGGCCGGCCAATAGCGACCTGATTCTAGCTGCCGTGGCCACAATTCAGTCGGGGGAGTTGTTTGTTACCGCAACGTTTGCCATAATAATACTCTACAATTCTGCCAAAGCGAGGCGTATGGAGAAGGCTACCATCGGGCCGTCAAGCCGTAAACGAGGTAGCTTCGGAACGTCCCCACAACAGACAGGCGGCAACAGAGAACCTCGTTTAGAAGACCAAAGAGGCCGAGTGGAGACCGACGGGGGCGCGGCTCGTTTGGCGGCCCGCTACCAGCTGCGCGAGAACGTGCGCATGGGCTGGTTCATGCTGCGCCTCTTGGCCGCCCACCAGCTATCCTGGGGAGGGCTCATCGCCGGCCTGAACCTGGCCAAGAGAATCGGCAGCGGCGACTCAGTGGCCGTCGACCTTTTCTACGACCTGCTCTACTCGCTTCTCGCCGCCTACGGACTCTTCTACGGCGTCCTCTGCCTGCGCAACAGCCCCACTCTGCGCGAGTGGGCGCAAGAGACGCTGCACGGCCCACTCGCTGCCTTGTTGCTGAGAGGGGCTGACAAGGGAGAGTCCATTGTGGAGAAGGAGCAGGCCGTCGACCCGTTCAAAGTTATGAGGGAGGTCTGGCAGAGGAATGTATAACTGTCTTCCATTCACACTCAGAGGGAGTCGCAGGAAGAATGAGAGGCAAGTTCATATTGTCGAGCACATCACGAGTTTTGGTGGATCTGTTCTGTTCGCTACTTGCACAGTTTCGATACTCTCGCAATTTGCCAATCCTGTTTTGTTGTCGAACTTGCGGTATGTGCCACTATTTGAAGATCTGCCACTATTGTTTCAACAGGAGGTCGAACTTTCGTTCCACTGCCGGCACCGGGGCCGTGCATGCAGATGGTAATAATGAATTTCAATTAAGGAACTAATAGACTTACGAGTGGAGGATTACTACACCGCAGATGGTTCGAAACTTCAGATCAGTATTCGTTTACGTCTTGGTCACTGTGGCATTGCATGTGCCACACCCAAAACGCGCAACCACCCAGAAGGCGCCATATGGTGGGTGGTCACTACTCAAACTGCACAATAGTAAATGGCCTCTTGCTTCGTCCAGTTCAGGCTATGCTTAGGCTCGTCATGCGCCCACAGTGCACAAGAGTCAGTCGGCGTTGCAGTCTGGCAGTTGCGAAAAGTTTGTGTACCGTATGTAGGTAGATACGAAGCCCGCATTAGGTCGGAATTGTGCGAACTGCGCGTCCACTCCGATCTGACCCTCTAAAAGGGATTGAGATCATTGGAATGTCGGGGTGCAACCAATCAGGCGATCGCTGGATGGCGGCATTCGGTGATCGGGAGAGAGCTGTGAAACTGTCACCACCTACGTAGGTGCTTGTCGAGCCAACCGTTTGCCTCTTTACCTTTGCGAGAATGTGAAGCCTGACGATGTCGTCGTGAACGACGGCCGTTCTGGAATTGCTTTCCATTATCTCTCTCATCACACCTTTCTTTTCCCATTGACGTGGGTGGCTAAGCCGCGCGCCCCACTGATTGCGTTCTTGCCAATGGAACACGCGAGGTCGCGAGCGGTTGGGGAGAAGATTGTGTCTATAGACGACGGGAGGTACAAGGGCAGGAACCCAGACAAACAAGCTGAACGTTGCAGTGACAAATTGTTGACCACCTGGCGACCGTCAATTACTGGAACAGCAAGTCCGTCGCCGTAGTTCTTAACTAAGCAATGATTCAGTCTGCAACACAGAAATCAGTTTGGACCACTCGCTTACTTACTGGTCTTGGGGTCACATATGTACCTAGTAATGTTCACTCACAAAGTTGCTGCATTCGATTCTCTATTTCTCCACTTTGCAGTGGCAGCAGTTCTTGTGTGTAGGTAGTAGTCCAACAGTATTCCTTTACCTCCCTTCCTGCTTTTGGTCTTTGACGTCGCACATTTTGGTACCTACCTACTAAATCCGTCTTCATACCGCGGTCCGGTGTTCCGCTGTGGCTCTTCACCGAGAATTCCTGGTAATAAATTCCTGGTAATTGGCTGGTAATAAATGTGACACGATCAAAACGAACACACATTGGGAATGTTATAGTAGTGAGAATTCCTCGACCCGAACCCGTCCACCGAGCAAAACCCAAGAAACAAACACACAAAATGTTGGCGAATTATATGTCAGTAGACAGACAGTTCGGACGAGGGGAACACCTGATAACAAAGCAATGAAACGACAGAAGGAATAGTCGTCGAAAGCTGCCGACAGAGGTCGCAGCGTTGTGTCAGACTGTCAGTACTTGGAAATTGTTGGGGCGGCCCTCGGCGAGCCGATTGGTGCCGATGCCGACAAAATGCTGCCTTGCTGTTGATGAGTTACGATTGTCGGAGCCGTCTCCCTGGTAAAGACGTCGCGGATCGCTTGTCGCAGCGCCGGCGAGCAGCCGAAGAGAAAGTAGGCGTTGCAGCTCGTCATTAACTAAAGGCAATGGGTGACCGTCGTCGTCGTCGTCGTCGTCGTCGTCGTCGTCGTCGTCGTCGTCGTCGTCGTCGTCGTCGTCGTCGTCGTCGTCGTCGTCGTCGTCGTCGTCGTCGTCGTCGTCGTCGTCGTCGTCGTCGTCGTCGTCGTCGTCGTCGTCGTCGTCGTCGTCGTCGTCGTCGTTGTCGTCGTCGTCGTCGTCGTCGTCGTCGTCGTCGTAGTCGTCGTCGTCGTCGTCGTCGTCGTCGTCGTCGTCGTCGTCGTCGTCGTCGTCGTCGTCGTCGTCGTTCGTCGTCGTCGTCGTCGTCGTCGTCGTCGTCGTCGTTGTCGTCGTCGTCGTCGTCGTCGTCGTCGTCGTCGTCGTCGTAGTCGTCGTCGTCGTCGTCGTCGTCGTCGTCGTCGTCGTCGTCGTCGTCGTCGTCGTCGTGGTCGTCGTTTTTCGCCCGGCCTCAGCCGGGCGAACCCCTACGAGAGCTTTGCGTCCGTGCGTGCGTCCGTCCGTCCGTCCGTTACGCTCTCAGATCTCGGTGTTGGAAGGTCGTAGGAAGGCGATCTTGGGCTCTACGGAAAGCTCTCGACTCACTGGTAATGTCGCTAAGAGACTTCGAAATTCAAAAGTTTGAATTGTGCGCGCTACAGTAACCTGAAGGTCAAAACGGAAAACGGCTGTAACTCGCTCGTCTTACGTCGTAGAGCGGCGCGCGATAGGTCAACTAAAAGGTCTCGACGTGCTCTTTCGTTTGGCATTAAAACTTTTCTTAATTACGCAAACACGCAACACGAGAAGCGACATTCTCGCGTTTTTAAGGCAGAAATCGCTCTAACTCGCTCAGCGTGCGTCGTAGGGAGACGATCTTGGGTTGGTTGGATAGCTCTCGACTCACTGATCATTTGTTCTTCTATTGGTCGAAACTCAAAAGTTTGAAATTCGGGAGCTATAGTAACCCAAAGGTTTAAAACGCGGAACTGATCTAACTCGCTCGTCTTCCGTCATAGAGAGACGATCTTGAGTTCGCTGAATAGGTTTCGGCACACTGATAATTCCGTTAAGAGAAGTCGAAATTCAAAAGTTTGAATTGCGCGCGCTACTGTAACCCGTGGGTCCAAAACGCAACACGGCTCTAACACGGTCGTCTTACGTCGTAGAGCGGCGTGCGATAGGTCAACTAAAAGGTCTCGACGTGCTCTTTCACTTGGCGTAAAAAATTTGTCAATTACGCAAACACGCACCACGAAAAGCGACATTCTCGCGTTTTTAGCATAGAAATCGTTCTAACTCGCTCAGCGTGCGTCGTAGAGAGACGATCTTGAGTTGCTGGACAGCTCTTGACTCACTGATCATTCGTTCTTCTATTGGTCGAAACACAAAAGTTTGAATATCGCGAGCTACAGTAACCCAAAAGTTCCAAACGCAAAACTTCTCTAACTCGCTCGTCTTCCATCGTAGAGAGACGATCTTGAGTTTGTTGAATAGGTTTCGTCACACTGATCATTCCGTTAAGAGAAGTCGAGATTCGAAAGTTTGAATTTGGCGAGCTACAGTAACTCAAAGGTTCAAACAGCAAATCGGCCCTGACTCGCTCGTCTTACGTTGTAGAGCGGCATTCGTTCGACCGTTTGAAAACTTACGTCGAGGCGGTTGTTGAACGGTCATTCCTAAAGAAATACTTTTGTTTTTTCGCCGCGCCTCAGCGCTGAGCGTCAAGGTCGCTGAGTACGGATCCAATGTCCGTTTCTGTTGCTAATTTCGCATTTGCGAGATATTCACAATTGAAATTCAAAAATGTCAAAAATCGACATTTTCACCCGATGAGCTAACGATGAAATTTCGTCAGAAATGGAAAGAGCATAGACCGCGGATAATTTGTAACACAAAAGAAATTTTTTGTAAATGTGGAATTTAATAGAAATACACAATTGTTTGTCAGAATATCATAAATTGACAAGAATAGAGCGTCATTAATTGACGAATGTGAATGCAGAAATGGTAAGGCCGAATGTCAACAAGAATTTGTGACTTAGTTTTGCAGTTTTCGTAAATCGCAATTTCGAGATATTTAGAATTAAAAATAATAAAATGTCAAAATCGACATTTTCGTTTGATGGGCTAGCGGCAAAATTTCTTCAGGAATGGAGAGAGCAGAGACAGCGGATATTTTGTAGCACAAGAGATTATTTTTGCAAATATGAAATTTGATAGAAATACGCAATTGTCCGAATTTCATAAAATGATAAAAATAGAACGTCTTTTATTGACGAATGTGAATGCAGAAACGGCAAGGCCGTATGCCAGTAACAATTAATGACACAGTTTTACAGTTTCGATATATTGCAATTTTGTGAAATTTAAAATTAAATTTAAAAAATGTCAAAATCGACATTTTCATCTGATGGGCTAGCGGCGAAATTTCTTCGGAACTGTAAGCGCCGACACTTCGGATAATTAGTGACATAAAAGAAATGTTTTGCAAACACTAAATTTGATAGAAATGTTCAAAATTTGACAGAAATGTCAAATATTCGTGAATGGCCAAAACTTTTGTTGATTGATGAATGTGAACGCAGAATAGAAAGGTCGTACGCTAAGAGGAATTTCTGATAAAGGACGACCTCACCGAACTTATGGCAAGTTTTTTGTTGGATGTGACGTTTTCACACAGGTAGGAAACATCAGGTAAACGGCGTCGTATCATGCCGATAACATATAGCGAACGCGGCGATATCACTGAGCTTTAGATCAGCTGTACAGACAACCGTATCGTGGGGATAGCTGCACTTGGTATTAAGGTACACGTTCTCAAGACACTTTCTCCAGATGCGGCTAACGATGTGTACAAAGTTCACTATACTGTTCACCAAAATTTGACAGGCACAAAGTATAGGTTGAACTTTTTACACACACAGCTTGTTTTAAACCCTTGTCTTACGAAAAACTTTGTCTGCTAAAAAAATTAATCCCGGGCGATCCCAATGTTGCCTTGCAACAACCGCTCAGAAATGCGTGTGTCTTGCTCAAAAAATTAATCCCGGGCGATCCCAATGTTGCCCTGCAAGAACCTCTCAGAAAGGAGCGTGTTAGAAGTAGCGCATGAATAGTAGACTCCGGGCGGGCGCGCGTCATATCGGAAAGGCTTCGAAACACTATACAAAAGTATCCACTCTTTTACTCTTTCACTTTAAAACACTCACAAACCACTCTGTATTAATAAAACAACTCAACTTTTTTAAAGCAGCTTGTTGCGAGACCCACATCCCAGGCGAGGGAGAAGGAGAGCGTCATGGTGTTGATGTTGTAGATGGCGGTCCACCAGCTGCCGAAGAGAGTCTTGTTGACGAGGGGCCAGGCGGAGACGGCCGTCACCACGGCCAGAACGCCGGCCACAAGGGCGCCATAGACTGTCAGACTGATCTCAGTGCGCAGCTTCAGACGAGCGGTGTCCGACCTCTCGACCCTTGCCTATGGGATGCAACACGTAAATCAAAATGCGGCACCTTCAACATAATCTGGCTGTTCGGCAACCGGTTGCAGTCTTGTCGTTGTACCAAATTTTTTCAAATTGTTTTGTTACCACAGCTTACTTTTATAAATTGTTTTGTTATTGTTATTGTTCCTCCAAAAATTCAACAAATTGTTTTGTTATTGTTAACAATTTAGGAACAATTGTAGGTACCCAAATTGTTCCTAATTAGACTGGGTGCTGTAGGGCAGAAGCTTGTCAAGTGGTAATTTCCATAAAATCAAAAAAATTACGACTGCCTAGCAAAATGTTATTAAATTATACGATGTTTGCACCATAACTGCTGTGGATTACTGTGTAATTTCTACCGACCTTCAGAACAATTTACCATTGGTACAATTCATAAGTTTCCAATTCATTTGTTTTGTTCTGGAACCATTTTAGATTGTTATTGTTATTGTTTTGTTCCTGGGAGCAGTGGAACAAATTGTTATTGTTCCTAATTGTTAACAATTTAGGGGTACAAATTGTTAGGTACAATTTGTACCCAGGAACAATCAACAAGACTGCCGGTTGTTGACGCATGTGCAATGTGCATAAACTTACCGCTAAAGCGTAGGCAGTACTTTGCAATCTGATAGAATAGTCCAATTCCTGACCTTGAGTCTCATGGCGTTGACGGCCCCAATGAGGTCCACATAGATGCCCGTGACGAGCGTCATGCAGGCGAAGTAGAGTCCAACGCTGACGTAAAGGTATGTCTCCGCGAAGTGCGTATAGGGGACTCTTAGAGTCTAGGACCGAGTTGCGCCGATTTCAAACGTAGAGTATTAGCTCTTCAGCATGAGCAACTGTTTCCAAGGAACGTACGAATACAGTTCATGATGTCGTCCATTCATTCCAAATATCGGTCATTCGGACAAAGGTTTTTAAGCAAGTGCCAGGTACGCACGCTAGTATGTTAGGGGGGAGGGGAGCACTATTCGACCATGAGATCATACATTTTACCGTTTGAGGACAGTCGATTTACCGTTTAAATTAAGCCCAAATCTCCATTACTTACAACGCTCTGGCGAATCTACTGACAACGACGCAAGCGAAACTTCACTATTGAAGTAGACAGTTTAGTGGTTAAACAAGCTGTGTGTGTAAAAAGTTCAACCTATACTTTGTGTCTGTCAAATTTTGGTGAACAGTATAGTGAACTTCGTACACATCGATAGCCGCATCGAGAAAGTGTCTTGAGAATGTGTACGTTAATGCCAAGTGCAGCTATCCCCACGATACGGTTGTCTGTACAGCTGATCTGACGCTCAGTGATATCGCCGCGTTCGCTATATGTTATCGGCATGATACGACGCCGTTTATCTGATGTTTCCTACCTGTGTAAAAACGCCACATCCAACAAAAAAACTTGCCAAAAGTTTGGTGCGAGCGAATTCCTGTGCTCAGCGTACGCATTTCTGTTTCCGAGTGCGCATTCATCAATAAACAGCTGTTCTGGCCATCAGACGAAAATCTCGATTTTGACGTTTTTTAAATTTTAATTCTAAATATCTCGAAATTGGAATTTACTAAAACTGTAAAACTATGTCACAAATTCTTATTGGCATACGGCCTTACCATTTCTGCGTTCAAATTCGTCAAAAAACGACGTTCTATTTTGTTGATTTAAGGAATTTTAAAAAATAATCACGTATTTCTATTAAATTCCATATTTACAAAAAATTTCTCTTGCGTTACAAATTATCCGCAGTCTATACACTTTCCATTTCTGAAGAAATTTCGCCGCTATATAATCAGGTGAAAAAGTCGATTTTCGACATTTCCTTATTTTGATTAAAAATATCTCGAAATTGTAATTTTTAAAAACTGCAAAACTATGTCACAAATCCTTATTGGCATACGACCTTTCCATTTCTGCATTCACATTTGTCAATAAATGACGTTGTATTTTAGTCAATTCATGCAATTTTGACAAATATTCGCGTATTTCTATTAAATTCCACATTTGCAAAAAATTTCTTTTGTGTTACAAATTATCCGTGGTCCATGCTGCTTCCATTTCTGAAGAAATTTCGCGGCTAGCGCATCAGACGAAAAGGTCAATTTTCGACATTTTCGAATTTTAATTGCGAATATCTCGAAAATGCGAAATTAGCAACAGAAACGGACATCGGATCCGTGCTCAACCACATCGACTCTACTTGACCACATATGTCACTGACTTTACTTCGGTGCGACGGAAACACAGACAGACAGACAGACAGACACACACACACACACACACACATTGTCATCCGTATATATACACCTCGCCGCGCTGAGGCGCGGCGAAAAAATTTCATTATGTAGGTAAGCTTCGCAGATCGTCAGTAACTTGGGGGGGGGGGACGTTTGCACCACCCAACGATGCCCCCCTCACACCCCCTGGATACACCACTGTTTCCAAGGACAGCGAGCGCCCTTTGCTGCATTGGAAACAATGCCCAATAATGAGGCGGTTTGCAACTAGCGAGTGGCACTTAAGGTAAGAAAGTTACCTGGTTGGCAACGAAACGACTGACCATGGAGCCGGAAGCGCTGGCGGCTGGCTGCCTGTTCCTCGGCTGCTCCGCTGCTTATCTCGTGGTCTACTGTCCTTTGGTGGTCGCTCTCTACCGACTGTCAAAGACGACGCCCACCTATTTTCTGTTCCTCAGCAATTCTATCGCCGACTTGAGCACTATCGTACAGTACGGCGCCGTTGGATTCAAGATCCTGACGAAATGGGATGTCTCTTTCTTCGTAGACAAGGTTCCCATCAGGCTACAGTATCTCTTCTACGCCGCCTTGATGTGGAGCCCTCTCCAGTGGCACTACACGCCCATCGCGTTCCTGAGAGCCTGCGCGGTGGTATTTCCACTAGACTTCAGCCACTGGTTCGGACGTCGTGTCTGCATCACCCTATGTCTGAGTGTGTGGGCGTACGGCATCGCACTGCAAATCATCACCACCTGTGGAGTTCCCGAGGAGGCGCTCTGGGTCTGGTGAGTGAGCATATTGCGGTGGTATCGCGATTATATGACGTACTGCACTATACCAGGGACTCTCGCCACCTGGGCATTTCGGCCGTCAACTACACAGCCTTCGCCCAGTCGGCCCTGCCAGGAATCTGGGCGACTCTCAACGTAGTGGCCATCGCACTGCCGGCGAGCGCGTATGCGGCAGCCTTGGCAGGCGTGGCCCTGTCCCAGGTGGCCAAGCAGGCCTTGAAGAACTCCAAGACGGAGCAGCGCCTAGTCTTCAGCTGCCTGGCTAACTTTTTCCTCTACGCCGTAGCCGCCTTCGCCGGGTCTGTCAGCCAAAGACAGTCGACCGCAGCGGCCCTGCTGTGGCGTGGCACTGTTGTGCGTGCGTGCGTGCGTGCGTGCGTGCGTGCGTGCGTGCGTGCGTGCGTGCGTGCGTGCGTGCGTGCGTGCGTGCGTGCGTGCGTGCGTGCGTGCGTGCGTGCGTGCGTGCGTGCGTGCGTGCGTGCGTGCGTGCGTGCGTGCGTGCGTGCGTGCGTGCGTGCGTGCGTGCGTGCGTGCGTGCGTGCGTGCGTGCGTGCGTGCGTGCGTGCGTGCGTGCGTGCGTGCGTGCGTGCGTGCGTGCGTGCGTGCGTGCGTGCGTGCGTGCGTGCGTGCGTGCGTGCGTGCGTGCGTGCGTGCGTGCGTGCGTGCGTGCGTGCGTGCGTGCGTGCGTGCGTGCGTGCGTGCGTGCGTGCGTGCGTGCGTGCGTGCGTGCGTGCGTGCGTGCGTGCGTGCGTGCGTGCGTGCGTGCGTGCGTGCGTGCGTATGGAAACGGGTGGTGGGGCGGAGGGGATGAGGGCTGTATTCATATACTGCTTCCAGTGTGCACTGCCGCCAGTGTTTCCATTTCTTCACGTGCGGCCATGTTGTATGCTTGCATGGGGCGCGCGAATTATCATCTCCGTTGAAACCGCCGTGTGTCACTGCAGCAGCTACGCCACCCTGGACACGAAGTGGAAGCAGCTGGCCTACAACGTGCTCACCCTCCACTGCAGCGCCACCAACGGCCTGGTGCTGCTGCTGCTGGCCACCAAGTTGAGAAGGGAGTTCCTCGCCGTCGTCTTCGTTAAGAAGACGGTTCCATCTCGGCCCCAGGTGGCGACACCCTGCCCACGCAGCCACCCGGAGCGGCATCAACAAGTGGGGACAGCTGGGCTACACTTAGTGACGAGTCAGCCGCTCGGCATCCGTCGTGACAACTTCATGGAGCCGTGGAATATCACCGCGTAGAGACGAATAGCGGCAGTCGGTCAAATGTGTGCGGCAGAGTTACTCAAGTTGGTATGATCAATAATGAATAGTTATAGCATAGGTTGAGTTAGTTGTCAATCGTCATCTATGGGTGTTGTGGAATGGTGCAATTTCAAGCGTAGAATATCATCACCTGTGCTTTCTTTGTTTCTCTGCATATGTCGCTTCTATTTGATAAACACTAAGGCAGGAGCAACTCAATACGAAAGACGATACTCGTAAAGCTAGGACTCGGCCGGCCAATGGTCAACAAAGATCAAGCGGCGCCGAGGTCCGGCCACTGATTAGTGAAAACTCGACAACCACACCAAAGCCGAATGGTCGTCATTGGGGTTAATTCACATTCCAACCCAGGGCTCCAACCTCCGGGGCATTCAGAGATGCGACTTGTTGCGTGTCTGATTTGCTCCGAGCAGGAAGAAGGTGTAGTGATGACAGCCGTCCTCAGTGATCAATCCTTGGCCCGTGAACGGCAGTGCGCGCTAGCTGTTGCATCCTTTGTAGCCTTAACTGGCACAAATGAAGACCACTCGCTCAGGCCTTGGCGCTGGAGCTTTCGTGAGGCCACAGTCAAATTACCGTAAATCCTCCAATAAGCGCCCCCCCCCTCGAATAAGCGCCCCCCCCTAGAGGAAGGTTGAAAAAATAAGCGCCCCTTCCCCCTCCAATAAGCGCCCACCTTTTGCTAGTACCAGCAGTACTAGCACTACCATATGTGCTCTGTGACCATTCCTAACCCAAGATTAGGCTACGTATGACAGCACTACTACTAAATGCAGGTATTCTGATCAAAAGCCATACAGTTTCACCCTGAAATCTATGCAGATGTGCGCAATAATGTGACAACAACAGGAAATTTTGGTGAAATTTTGGCACTCCTGAGGGGTCGAGTTAATAAGCGCCCCCCCCCCCTCGAATAAGCGCCCCCCCCCCCTCCAATAAGCGCCCCCCCCCCCCCCCCTAGAGGTAGGTTGAAAAAATAAGCGCCCAGGGCGCTTATTGGAGGATTTACGGTAGGCTCTCGGACATAATTCAACAACAACAAGGTGTATTCTCTCAAACAACAAATCCATGTATTTCTTTCACACAAGTGTCAGCAACAAACATGAACCTCGAACCAGAACATACACTCTACGTAGACAAGTCCGACTTACGAAACAAATCAATCAATTTCAAAATGCTTATGCATATGCAGATTCGAGATGTGCTACAGCTATAAATTCCAACGAATATTGTAACAGATCGTCGCGAACAAAACATGCACCGGCGAAAGAGTCCATCCAATCTTCAGAGCGACGTTCGAAGTTCGAACGGAAAGGCATCATGGCTAGCTGTTTGCGCAGGGTCGCTCAGGCTAATACATGTGTACCATGCACTTATGTTCTGAGTGTCATCGCAGAATGAACTCGCATCGCAACGCCATTGTGGGGTCAATTAAGTCTCCAGCGGAAGACAAAGGGCGCCCTTAGTCCCCACCGTCCAACCGTGCTACAAACAACTCCAAAATGAAGAGGCGGATCGCAATTAGCGAGCGGCGAAGCGACGAGCACTTCGGGTGCTAGCCAGCCAGGAGCTCCCCGTTTGCCAGCGACTGACCATGGAGCCGGAGGCGCTGGCGGCTGGCTGCCTGTTCCTCGGCTGCTCCGCTGCGTATCTCGTCCTCTACTGCCCTCTAGTGATCGCTCTCTACCGCCTGTCGAAGACGGCGCCCACCTATCTTCTGTTTCTCAGCAACTCAGTTGCCGATATGAGCACCTTCGTCCAGTACGGCGCCGTTGGATTCTCGATCCTGACTAAAGTTGACGTTCCCTTCCTGGTAGACGAGGTTCCCATCAGGCTGCAGTATCTCGTGTACTCCGTCCTGATGTGGAGTCCACTCCAGTGGCACTACACGCCCATCGCGATGCTGAGAGCCTGCGCAGTGATCTTTCCCCAAGACTTCAGCCACTGGTTCGGTCGGCGGTTCTGCATCACCATCTGTCTCGCCGTTTGGGTCTTCGGCGTCGTATTGCAAGTCGTCACCGCCTACGCAGTGCCTGAGGAGGCGCTTTGGATCTGGGACGCCCTATGGTACCGACATTGGCAATGTAAGAAGGCACTCTGGGCAGTTGGGCCACCCATTCCGAACACAACAGGGACGCAAGTCAGTTGGGCGTGGCGCCCGTCAACTACTCGGCCTTCGTCGAGTCGTCCGTGCCGGCCATCTGGACGGCGAGCAGTCTGCCTGCCCTGGGCCTGCCTCTCGTCGCATACTCGGTGGCCCTGCTGGGTGTCAGCCTGTCACAAGAGGCCAAGCAGGCCTTCAAGAACTCCAAGACAGAGCAGCGCCTCGTTATCAGCTGCGTGGCCAACTTCTCCCTCTTTGCTGTAGTCGTCTTCGCCAGGTTCGAGTTGAGCGGCGTGAGGCGCACTATGTACAAACTCTATTTGCCCTAGCAAAGAGCCGTAGTTCACGACTGTTCCAGCTCTTATGCCACTCTGGACAGCCGATGGAAGCAGCTTGCCTTGAACGCGCTCACCCTCCACTGCAGCGCCACCAACGGCCTGGTGCTGCTGTTGCTGGCCACCAAGCTGCGAAAGGAGTTCCTCGCCGTCGTCTGCGTCGGAAAGA
Source organism: Linhomoeus sp. GSCO2_2 (assembly GCA_030248115.1). Lineage (NCBI taxonomy): Eukaryota > Metazoa > Nematoda > Chromadorea > Monhysterida > Linhomoeidae > Linhomoeus > Linhomoeus sp. GSCO2_2. Next base: position 18,768 of record JASAMZ010010110.1, read on the forward strand.
AGACGCCTCATCGGCTCACGACCGCGACTCCCCACCACCGCCATCCTGAGCCGTGTCAAATGGAGATGGAAGGGGTAGTGTCGAGTCAGCCGCCACCGCCCGTTCTCCGTCGCGACAACTTCATGGACGCGGAGGCGTAGAAGTGACTCCCGATGTGAAAGAATAGAAACGGCCGGCCGTAGCCGAGTAATTAATCTCCTTGTGCGTGCGTTGTGTAGCAGTGCAGACGTTGCACTATCTATATTAGTCAAAAGCTCGTCTGTCTTTGCGTATTTACTCCCAGGTACATCCCAAATTCATCCGCTCCACACAGCCTGTGTTAACAGTTAGATTATTTTGTTAAGTTCGAATATCTAGATGTACCTAGTTGAAGAAGACCACAGCTAGAATTTACATTGAAATCCAATGCTTCGTTACTTTGATCTTACCGTACGAACGCCAATTGAGATCAACAGTCGCAATTCTATTGCGACTACTGAATAAAGTTGCGTTCTTTATTGCAAAGCGAGCTTTGTGACGCAATGAAATTTACAATTCGTCACGTACTAGGCGGCTTCTATTGGGAAACCGAGTTTACTGTCGAATGAACGTGCGAAATTCAAATCTGCGCGAGACAAAACCTTACCGTAACACGAAGTGTAACACTACAACGTCTAAAATGTGAGTGAGGGCGAGATGCGCGCCTTGGCGTAATCTGAGTTTGCTCTGCTTTCGAGCTTGTTGTTTGCGTCCGATCCCACACACACACATGCGAAATCATGGTGCAACATGGGACTTCGACGACGACTGGCGGTCGGCGTGGCAGCGGCGGCAAGTGGCAGTGCGGCGCCTGCGCCAAGGAGCTCTGCTCGAAGCGTTCCTATCTCGAGCACCTCAACGTCCACCGAAGGGCCCGGCCCTTCTCCTGCACGCAGTGCTTCTACGCCGCCGGTCGGTGGCTCAGGAGTGGACGTTGAATGAGTGGCGTGGTGGGGGACTTTGTAAACACGGGAACGGGAACGGGAAAGCGTTTGTAAATACGGGAACGCGGGAACGGGAACGAGTTGAGGCAAGTCGCTCAGCCCATTGCCGATTAGTTCTACTTTACCTTCAACGTGTTTCCAACCTTGGTGGGGTCCTTTTGCGGCCTTGAGATCCCATCTTTTGGCAACAAAATCAAAAATAGTTCCAAAATAGTGCATCAAATGCAAAAATAGTGCACGGAACGCAAAAATGTTTTGATTTATCGGCTGGAACATATCCGCAGTCAAGTTTTACTTGCTATTTGATGCAATTTTAGGCCTTCTACGTATAGGCGATCGGGAGAAGTCTATAAATTACTCCAAAAGACAGAGAAATCGGTAATTTTTCCACAATTTGCAAAAAACTTACCAGATTTGTAGACCGAATCGTGTTCTCCGTCAAATTCCACGCGTCTTGCCTAATGCACAAGTCAAGGCAATTTAAAACCCAAGTGGAGGGCGACTCATTTTAGCTCGTACCCGTTCCCGCGTTCCCGTGTTTACAAACTGTTTCCCGTTCCCGTTCCTGTTCCCGTGTTTACAAAGTCCCCGTGGTGGTTGTTTGGTTGATTTGGAGGAAGCGAAGCGCGCGCCTGTCTCGTCGAGAAGGGAGACAGATTCTGGTGGAAGTTGGGCTTGGTTTGGTAATGCCAGTCGAATGTGTGCACCGACCTTTGGGCATGATTCGATCCCTTTAGATCTGGCGACGTCTGTAGACGTCTGCTAACTTGGCTAACTTGGGTTGGCGGTGCACTCCTCAGCAGGTTTTCAACCGCAAAACCAAGTTAGCGAGTTAGCGGTGAATTGACTGCTAACCCAGCAGGATCTAAGGGGGGTGCTGGTGTTGTTGCAAGGGTCTTGTCTTGTCTTTTGCCTTCTTCCATTGCATCCATTTTGAAGAACTATTTTGGCAGCAGAGCAGGTTGGTATGACGGTCTCTACTCTCTATCTATCTACTCAAACGGTCGTCGCCGAGTTGAAGTTCGCCGACATTCGATTGCTTCTCCTCTCCAACCCAAGTAGCGTCGGTACCTTCGTCTCTTTCTTCCGTTGCAGCGAGTCAGATGACGCTGAGAAGGCACTTCCTGCGCAACCACGTGCCGAAGCAGGCCTGGGGCTACAAGTGCCCCTACTGCGACGACGCCTTCATGGAGCCGGCCAGCTACCAGCAGCACGTGCAGTGAGTACGCTCGCTGCTTTGCTTGTGATTGGGTAAGAATCTGAAGAGAGCTGCAACCGACTGATCCCAGGCCAGAGCCAGGCTCGTCATAATCGAGTGATTGGTGTTTTCGATTCACGTTCGGCAATGCGCGAAGGGGGGTAGGGTTCTTTTGTCCATGTGTAAGGAAACGTCGCAGTACACAAGTAGATCCCCTCTCTAGATGCTTCCCTCGGACACTCGGTGTCTCTTTTTCTCCCCAATCCGTCTCGCTTGTTTGTACCTCTCTTCCCACCTTCAGGAGTCGTCATTCTGGGCGGTCGGCGACCTTCGGCTGCCCTCTGCCCAGTTGCACCTTCGTCTCCAAGTCGTCCAGGCACTTCCGCCTCCACCTGCAGAAGCACGTCTACTTTCCCAAGCTCGAGAACATTCTCTCCGTCATCAAGACAACTGGAGACAAAGACAAGGACAAGGAGGGTGACAAAGAGGCTACTACGGGGACGAGGAGGGCGGCGGTGGTGGTTCCCAGGCTACTGAGGGCGCCGCGCCACCTGCAGCCCTACCTGGTGGACGACGACTGCGGTACTGTTTTTCTATCAGAGGAGTCACTGGCGCACATTGCGATGAAACACCCTTCGAGGATGTTGCACGTGGAAGATTTGGTCGGTGCACGCGTCAGGCGTAATCTATTCTGAGAGTCGTGGATCGCAAACTCAAATGGTACTGTTCCCATGTGCACTTCTACTCGGTTTGGGGAACTCGCGTGCGGAAGCGCCACCAGGTGCCCAAAGTCGCTGGGCGGTAATTCGTCCGGCCGTGCAGAGTTTAGACCTCTGGAAGTGGACTGGCGCATTCGATAATGTGTAAACTGTGGTCAGGGCTGCAGACCCCGGAAACAAGGTTGTGCCTTCTTCAGGCCTGGGCCACGAGAGCTACAACTCCCTCTGTAACGACGGCGGCGGCGGCGGCGGCGGCGAGTCATCTACTTCCTCCGCCAGTGGAAGCTCCGGCTCCCCGTCCACCTCCCTTCCCATGGAGATACCGGAACTGGCGGCGAAGATATGCAAATTCGCCGCCAACGACAGTCACAAAACTCTTACCAAGAAGCCTAGACTACAAGAGGAGGCGGATCAAGGGGAGATGGTGGTGATCAAGGTGGACGCCGACGTGCTGGAGAACGAGGTGGAGGTCGACGGGCGCACGGGGCCATCGACCCTCCCGAGTGGGCTGGTCGACTTCGACCTGGATTGACAATGGAATTCGAATGGCGATTCGCCTGTGCGAATATCGATGTATCGATTTGACAGCGACTCTCTGGCTAGAGGGGAGCGGGGGACTGGGGATTCGGGATTCTATTCTGGAGGCGCACTCACTCCACAATTGCGATTCTTCTTGCCTGTTGCAACTTGTGAGTCGTCGTTGCTGGCTCTGGAGTTGTTCAGTGCAGAATAGATGTATGAAGCCGCAAAGACTACAACTGTTTCTTCATTTACTCCGCTGTGGCTTGTTCACGAGTTGATACCTTCGTCAGAGATGTGGTTTTCCAATCGGGTTGCTGTTGTCATCTTCCGTTGTAGCGAATTGGAAAGCGGACGTGAATGACGACCCCTTGACGGACGGTGAGCTCCCGAGAATGCTGTCAGCCTTGTCTAACTAAACAATTGCTTTTGTGCGCAGTTGAAGCGGTAGGTGTATCACACTTCTCGATCTTCCCAGACTGTTATTGGGCAAATCTCATTCTGCGTCATGGCGGCCTTGGAAACGGCCAGTGCCGTGCCACTGGACGAGGGCCCAGCGACCTCTGTGACTACAGAGGGTATTGTGGTCCAAGACGATACGGATGGGGGTCCCTCTCCCCAGGGGGTCTCCTCCTCTCTGCGGGTGACCATCGGGCCGGACGAGGACGCCTTCAGCAGCTCCGACGACGACGCCGCCCACCCTGTGCAACAGCAGCATGTTATGCCCCCCTCCCTCCAGGGGGAAGAGTTTCTCCTTCACCACCAGCACCACATGCCCCCTCCCCTGCACATCGACGCCCCAGACGGCCCCACGATGGTGGACGGCATCGCAGAAGTGTGTAGCGTAGCTTCTCGTTTCTAGTTGCGCGAGGCGCGAGTAGAACAAGTATAGTAGGCATCGAAAAACGCTATTGAGGGTTTCACAGAGCGCATAGTGTGGTCGTCTTGGAAACGGGAAAATAGTAGGCCTGGCGGAGACGCGTTGTTTGGCCCGTAGCAGTTGCTTTCACTGGTCCGGTTTATCAACCAACTATTGTATCTCAACCAGTATAGAGTACTGTACAGTGCAATAGTACTCATCCAGTTGCTTCCACTTCGAGTCCTTTCACACTTACACAGCTCCCGTGAACGCTGCAGGTGCCCAGCGGCTCGGACCTGGCTGCCGCCGAGGTAGAAGCCATTCGGCGGCACCTGCGCGAGTGGATGCCCCCCGTGACGCCGGGAATCAACCAGGCTTCTTCCGGTCTGGGCTGGCCCATGGACCTGGGTCACATGGAGCACATTCTCCTACCTCCCTCCCACCACTCACAGCAGGGGGTGGAGGGGGAGGGGGAGGGGGAGGAGCGGGACTCCTCCGAGCGCTTCCCCTCCCCTCCCCCGGAGCTGCTGGCGGAGGGGGGCTCCCCCTCGGGCTCGGAGCTCCTGAGGCCTATGGGAGTGGGAGGAGCGATGATGGGTGAGCACCACCAGCAGGCTCCCCACCCGCAGCGCAAGATCAGCGCCTACATAGGCCAGGCGGGCTTCTTCACCAAGCTGCCCTCTCATGAGGAGGTGAGAGACGGTGGGAGGGGGGGGGGGGAGGGGGAGGGGGCGAGTATGGGAGGTCATCATGGTGGAGGAGGTAGCGGCCGTGTTTTAGAGGGTTAGAGGTGGGAACAAAATTTTCCAAAGAAGTGCGCAAAGGTGCCAATCGCTCAATGTTGAGTAAAGCTCATGACCCCGTGCACTCCCTCGGCTGCACGCATGGGGGTTGTGGCGTAGGGGCCCACGAACGAACGCAGACATGCCCTGCGGGCGCGCCCTGTCCAACAGCGTCCGTTGAATAGTCCTTCTCCTATACTCTGCCTACTACCCTCTCCTCCTTAACTTCGCTCTGCGAAGCATCTCATTTCCACATTCTATCTATTCCCCTCCCAGGTGTACGCCCGCAAGGAGCCAAAGCTGCTGAACGGCTACCTATTCGGGGGCACCTTGGGTGAGGGCAGCTATGGGAAGGTCAAAGAGTGCGTGGACCAGGCGACCCTGAGCAGGCACGCTGTGAAGATCCTCAAGCTGCAGCGCATACGCAAGATACCCAACGGACTGGCCCATGTGGAGAGGGAGATACGCTTCCTGAAGCAGATGAAGAGGCACGCCAACCTCATCAGACTCTACAGGTGGTTGGGGGGGGGGGGGGGGGGGGAGGAGGCTCGGGGGACGGATTGTGGTAGGGGCGCTGTTGCTCACGAGGCTTCTACGAATGGATTTCGGTTGTACAGAAGTCGACTTTGACGGGAGATGGAAACGACTTTTTTTAACAAATGTGACATTCGAAGTAGTCATGCATGCCTGTACGACACAACCGGTCGTTGGGGGGGGGGGGGGGCGCTCTGTTGGCGCCCCTCAGAGGTGGGGGAGTGGGATAAGAGGGTCTCCAAAGGGAGACTCCCTGGTTGGGGGGATGCACAGAAACAGTTACACCCAGAGCGAATGTTTCAGTTCTGTTCAAACGTGTTTAGTGACAGTGTCGATGCGATTGCGGCTCTTCGGGCGTACTGTATCCATTTGAACCCCCGTCACCCCACACACACACCCCCACATGAATCACACTCCTACCCTCCACCCACCACAGGGTGTTCCGGCGGGAGGAGAAGCAGAAGCTCTATATGGTGCTGGAGTTCTGCATCGGCAGTCTGCAAGAGATGCTGGACAACGCCCCACAACACCGACTGCCCTCCCACCAGGCGCACGACTACTTCTCGCAGCTGGTGGAGGGACTGGAGCACCTGCACAGCCAGGGTGGGTAATAGAGTGGGGGGGGGGGGCGAAAATGGTAGTACGCGCCACCACTATTTGATAGGCTTCACTTCACAGTAGGCTTTGGCGACTGGGAAGCGTCACAGTGGGAATTGGTTCGAGGCTGGCGTGCCGAGTGGCGCTAGTCGACTTTTTCAGTTGGCGGTGTGACGATGTATGTACAGTAAGTGTATGGATAGGAAGCGTGGAGAGTAGCAGTCGGCTTTGCGTCGAGCTTGATTAGTAGATCGGCAAGTGAGTTTGTAATCAAGTCTGCCGCCACCACCAGTTGAAATGTTGCGTTTCGCGGCCAAATTAATCAGGTTATTGCGAATAAACAGTCGTCGTCTGTCCAGTCTTCTATTGCGAATACGCTTGAAGCCTCGTAAGTCCTACGAGCGACTTGAATTTGCTCGGTTCTAAGTCGTTCTCCGAAATGTTAAGTTCCGCCTACATCCATCCACTCGTTGCCGTCTTAGTCAGTTTCGTGTTGTTCGTGACGACAACGATTCATTTCTCTCTCTCTATGCTCTGCAGGCATCGTGCACAAGGACATCAAGCCAGGCAACCTGCTTTTGACCACGGACGGCACGTTGAAAATAACCGATTTCGGTGTGGCTGAGGAGATAGGGCGGTATCAGGCTGACGACCTCTGCAGACAGGGCCAGGGCACGCCCAAGTTCCAGCCGCCGGAGATCACCAGTGGACAATATGAGACCTTCAGGCGAGTGAGGCGATTGGGATTGGGTTGGTGTAATCGACTAGCCGCTTAGTGGTCCGGATGAAACTTGATCGGTCGTGACACCGCCACAATTGGGGGGGGGGGGGGGATTAGAGAGGTTGGAAAGCAGGAGGGGAGCTCTGTTTATCCCTAGTTTCACGTTTGCCTGAAATGTAGTGTACCTGTAGCCCCATTGCTCGTTGATCCTTTCTGTTGTCGTGAAAGCGTCGTACTCGTCAGTCAATGCCCTTGAAGTGCCACTCGTCCCTCTCTTCTCACTTGCTGCGCTACTGTACCCCATGAGAAGCTCGAGATTCCAATTCAATCCCCCATGATATCTGTGCCTTCAGGGGCTTCCCCGTGGACGTGTGGTCGGCGGGCGTGACGCTGTTCAACCTGGTGAGCGGCGAGTACCCCTTCGAGGGGGACGCCATCCTGAAACTGTACGAGAACATCGCCAACAAGGAGCTGGAGATGCCCCAGGGGGTGGCCGTCTGCGCCAATCTCGAGAGTCTACTCAGGGGGCTGCTGGAGAAGGAGCCCGAGCGGAGACTGACCCTGGCCCAGGTCAAGGCCCACGTCTGGGTGCGCAGGAAGCAGCCCGGTCTACGGTACCATTCGGGGCCCGGAGGCTGCGCGCCCACGGCCCAGATGGCCCACAACGAAGGCTGCCGTCTGACCATCATGCCCTGGCTGGCGCAGCTCTACGGAGCCCACTACAGGCCGGCCAGCTCTGCGGGAAGCTGCTCCTACACTGCTGAGGACCAGCACCCGCCGCCCATAGTGGAGGCGGAGGAGAGTACCCTGGTGGGAGGGGAGCAGTCGTCCTCCGCCAGAACCACAACGGAGGGAGATGGGGACGAGGCCAGCATGAGGCCGGTCAGCTCCCGAGGCTCCAGAATGGTCGAGGACGGACCCCTGCAGCAGCAGCAGCAGAAGGCCCAGCACAAGAAGAAGAAGAGCAAAGGTTGTTGGTCTGGTGCGGCCTGTTGGAAGGTCGACTCTAGCGAGTGATGGCGCGCAATTGGCCAGCGGCTACGCAACCGACGCTGCGTAGGCGCCACGCGTGCCAGTCTAAGCTTCGCACTTTCCTTCTGTTCCAGACTGCGTCGTCTCCTAGCGTCGTGTCGAGGCAGGCAGGCAGCGACACTACGATTTTTGACCCGTGACTTTTGCAGAAACCTATTTGAGCCGTGGACAAAGTCTGAAGTGATGGAATAATATGGATGGGCCTCCCTATTTCTCTGTCTTGCGCTTGGGCGTCTTGTGGTTGCCGCGTCGTCGTTCGCTGGCCATTTCGTATGCGGGTGCGCGCCTCTCTGTCTCTCCGCGTAGTTACCCTATCGACTTCTGTCTGTCTGTCTCAATCCTTATTGTTCACTGAAGGCGTGACGACCATGATCGACTCCTGTCGACTTGCTCTATTGCACCTATGTACTGTCGTTTAGCCACGCGTGGCCTGTGCTCTTGTGCGCCGACGTCGTTTCCAGCATACCATGGCGTCGTAAGTGGGCACTTCGTTGGGACAAGGGAAGCGCCGCCGACGGCGACTTGGTGCTGCTGCTGCCTGTTGCGACGCCGGAAGATGGGTGATACTGTTCGCGGCAGAGTTCTATTGGCCTACACTATACTACGCGCGAAGGTAGTTCAAAGTTGCTTCTTTGGCGTGTGCTCGGCCGGCAGTTTCTCCGTGTGTACCCAAGGACCAGCTGCTATACGGCTACACTACCGTGCGCTTCGCTACAGTATCCTTTTCGCCCTTTAGGGTTATTGTAGCCAATTGTTAGTCGGGTAGAGAGCGTTCCCGCGTACGGCGTAGATATACATAGTAGCCGTGGAAACGCGTCTGACCGAGAGCTTTGCGGGGTACCATATGCCGTTCTGTACGTTCTATCTGTTCTGTGGTGGCGACTAATTGCCGCTCTTCTTGAGAGAAAGGAGTACCGTACCCCAAAGGCGGGGAGAGCGACTGAGTGGTTGGTCGCCCGACTAACGCCTAGAATACGCTAGAAACTGCATTAGCGCGAGTTGGTCTTGTCAATTTGATCGCTTCCGGCACAGCCACTCATACGTACTCAGCACGCTGAAAATAGGCAGCTGAAAATAGCGCTTTGGACCCAACCCGTCTCCTTGCAACTTCACGAGATTATAAGTGCGTTAGATGACGAGTGAGTTCCGGCCAATTTCATTGCAGCTGAGGCATGTTATGGTCAAAACATCGTGAGGTAACCTGACGTGTTAATGCACCGCTCGCGTGCAGCCGGAAGCTAGTGAGACTCGCTTATATCCCATCCTCCGCAGGGTCTTTTGGCCTGACCTTCTTAGGGGCAGCGCGGCGGCTGTTTCGACGACATACCGTACCCCCTAAGCGGCTCAAGAAACGACGGATTTCACGGCAAAATAGACGCAAGATGTAAATGTAGCTAGATTGCTGACGTATTGTCGTGGGCGGTGGCCGACATCTATAAAGGAGAGTGCCTTCGACTTCCTAGGTATGTATGTATGTGGATGCAGAAAGCGGAAGTCGGCCAATTACCTAGTAGTGGAGCCGACATTTGTCTGAAGGCCTCTCCCTCGCGCGAAAGACCAGCGCCCGCAAAGTGCAAAGGTCGTTTTAACATCTGGTGTCTGGTCTCGTCGTTTTGTATCGTAATTGGCGGGGTTTCGCTTCTTCTAGGGGATTGCGATTTGTCGGAGTGGCACGCATGTGCACCGAGCGTTGTAGCTTCTGCCGTCGAACAGAACACATCCGCTGCACTCGCGCGAGAAAAGGGCGCGGCCGACGCAACTTCCGATTTCCCTTTCCGGCTGGCCTCTCTGACCTTTCCCTATTCTACTGTAGTTGAGGCAGGCAACTTCCTCAACAGTGCACGGTTTCCGTAGTACGTTGCTCAGTGGACCGTGGGTCGTGGGCGACCTATGCGGAAGTCGAGTCGATTGAGCGACTGAGACTTCCTTGTTCCGCCATCTCGCCTCCACCGGCGCGCAGATACACTGTAGCCCGTTACCACTTGCCACGTTGGCTGCCGACTCTGACATTCTGAGTAAAACAAGCTTGCGTGTCCGCTATGCGGTTCCACAAAGGTAACGACTATTGAGAGACAACGAAGATGATTGCTTCCTGTTTGGTGACGATAGCCGTGTGTAATAGGCAAGCCCATAATGCCGATCGCGTGCTGTAATTACCGAGCTCGCCCACGTACAGTATGCCAGTTATCTAGCCCCTTCAGAGAACAAACAAGGCTCATTGTGAGATCCAGTAATCGGGAATTCGTTCCAGAATTAGCGACAACGAACCCAAAATGACACCCCTGAGAATGCTCATTTCGGCGGCGCTGACAGCCCATGCCTTTGGGAGGCCACCGCGCGCGGATATCAGCGGCGAGCGTCTCATTTCTATCCAAGGTGACCACGTTTTTGCGCTATTCTTGAAATACCGTACCCTAAGAAGGGCCCTTGCGCCTTCGTTACAACCAGTGGCCCGTCAATCGTTTTCATTCCAATTCAGAGTACGCCCCCTCGCAGACGGACCACGGCCTTCTTCGTCAGTTCGCACAGTCGGCTGCTCGAGCCGTCTTGGCGGAGTATGGCGACGACGACGCAGCCAAAGAATGTGACGACCTCCTTGGGCTGGAGCCGCTCTTGCGCGAGATGGTTCTCATATGTGACCCGGAGCATGCGGACGATGGGGAGGGAGGCGACTTCTTGAGCACGGAGTGCGGCAAGCGCCTCCAGCCGACGATCGCCAAGGAACCGACGGATTGCGAGTCCCAGTGCGAAAGGCAATTTCGAGCCAAGATCCCGCAAGTCATCAAGCAAGCTAGGGAAGGTGAGAAAACGACTACAAAGTGAAGATATAATGACGACGACGACGACGACGACGACGACGACGACGACGACGACGACGACGACGACGACGACGACGACGACGACGACGACGACGACGACGACGACGACGACGACGACGCGCAACGTCACGGCCTTCTTCAGCGCTGACGGCTCGGCTGTCTATCGGGTTGGTGCTTGACGTGACGAAGTTCTCGCAAGCGAATCCCCACGACTTCGCCCACACCAACCAATCATGCGTCTTCGCCGCACTCCGCATGATGAGGGCCTACAACGAGTGCAAGCGGGGCGGGTCGCGCTGCGTGGACGCAGCCGGGTACGAGAAGGTCAGATTTCACGTACTGGTTGAGATCCCCCAAGAGTGTCTCAGTGGGGCTCGAGTGGCCTGCGTTCCCGATAGCAACCCGCGAGCGGGCTTGGTAGGCGTCTTCGTCGCAAACAAGGGCACGGCCGTCTGCGCTGAGCGCCAGTAGACTTGTCATGGTGTTTCATTATCATTACAGAAGGCGCACTGTGAGATGTTTGTTCGTTGGTCTGGCGGTGTGAGCCTGTTTAGGCATACATATGGTGGCCGCGATGTCTTCAAGCCGTATGAAATGGTTGTTGTATTGGCGTTGTTCGTCTAATAGTGCGCAGGTCGCGCCGCGTTTACCGTACGTCCGTTGTTCCAGTGTAGTCACCACTTGCTCCGCAGTTTTGTGTGAAGCAGCATGGGTATATACCATATTGTAGCACAGACGATGAGAATATCTGCAATCAAAAATTCAACAATCCAAACATCTGCAGTCCTGCGCTCAACCTCTTCCCGAGCGGGCAACGCGCAGGTGGTTTTGAGGTTTTCGGTCGAGTTCGTATCCAAGGCGATTACCTGCGTCAGCCCTTTCATAACACACCTCGGAGATCATTCGCAATATGGCCTGAGGCTCGCGAACCTCCAATACAATACCACGCTGCAGCTGCGAAGAACATACGGAGTCTCAAGTCACTGCACTCATTTTCGTTGTTTGCCGCACCTTCGATCAATTTATTTACCACAAAATGAATTTCGAATTGCGATCATACTGCATTTGAATACGCAACGAGCTCCGGTTTTAAGAATGTCGAGCCTTGCATCCTGACTGGTGTCCCGCACGTGCGAATCCGTGCGATCATCGAAAATTCCCGACCAAATGAATCAGACGTCTACGTCTGGACAGGACGTCCTGGCTGCATTCGCCTCTGTCTTGGACAGCGTCTTCGTGTTCTACGCTCTCGCCAGCATCCCCTTCTACTTTTTCGTTCTGTGGATTCTGCTTCGTCACCGAAAAACCCTGAACAGCGCATTTTACACGGTGTGCGTGTCGGCCGGCCTGGCCGACATCTGGATGCTCTGTCACCAGATGACCATGTATCAGGCAGCCTTGTGGCTGCGCTTCGGCGACTGGTACCTGCAGAGCGAGCTCCTGGCCACCTACTGCAACTTCGGCTACTGGTACGTGTTCACGGTCCAGGTGTACGGCGTCCTGCTGCTCTCGGCCAATCGGTTCACGGCCCTCTGCCTGCCGCTCAAGCACGAGAAGGTAAGGCTGGAGTTCAAAGTTTTGTCAATCAGGTATAGCCTACCGTAAATACGCCAATAACCCCCCCCCCCCCCCCCCCCCCCACCGTCGTTCGGTTCGTCAGCATGTCGTTGACGTTGGGGGAAGGGCGAGGCGGGCCTATTAGCGTAGCTACTGTAACACGCCAGTATATCAATAAGCTTTGATTGAGTATACCTTCCTAGATCTGGAGAAGCAAACTTCTACGGCGCTGGCTGTTGGCGCAGTGGCTAATACCGACCGTCTACGCTTGGCCGATGTTGTTCCCCATTGGAAGAAGCCATTTCGAGAACAGCTACAAAACCGAATTCAACAACGAAATGGTCGGCTTTGGCTTAAATCTGTCAGACTTTGATCTCGCTAGGCCGATTATGTACGACAGGCATAGCACGATCAACTCAACACGTCAAAAGATTAGCTCGCAACAGCATCTCACTGACGTAACTTCTAAAATTCCCGGCCCATGTATGATTCCAGTCTCTGCAAAAAATTCCTCTGGGCTAAAATTAATTCATTAAATGAAGAAATAAATCATTAATCTCCAATGCTGAAGAGTGAATAGTGCCAATAATCTGCGCCTAACGGCATCACACCGCGGAATTCCTGCAATGTAAAATAACATCATGGCTCGTTTCGATATTCGAACCCCTACGAGAGCTCTTCGTCCGTTCGTGCGTGCGTGCGTTCGTCTGTAACGCTTTCAGATCTCGGCGTTAGAACGTCGTAGGAAGGAGATCTTGGGCTTTATGGATAGGTCTCGACTCACTGATCATTCAGCTAAGAGGTTTCGAAATTCAAAAGTTTGAATTACGCGCGCTACAGTAACCCGAAGGTCCAAAAGGAAACGGCTCTAACTCGCTCGTCTTACGTCGTAGAGCGGCGTGCGATAGCTCAATTAACCTGCTGTTCTTCAGGTGGACCTGTGCGGATCTAATGGCATCCGTGCGGTTCTTCGGTACGGCCGCTAGAGAAGAGCTACAGCGGAGATCGACACATCAGCAGATTCTCCAGACGAATTCATGAAGATCGAGCTTTGTTGCGCAAAGATCCGTTGCGTATTTCGGAAGTTACGCGCGATTTCCCGGTTGAAAAGATCCGCAAAATGTAAAATACGCATCGGCGCAATGTGAGTTTTCCGATTTTGACGAAATTTCAACACGTGATAGAGCTCGAAAAGACGCATCCAACGCAAGCTACCACATGTCGCTACGATGCACCGTTCACGAGTTATGGCATGCCAAAGTTTGCGCTGCTTATTCATCCCTATGACCCCTATGTTGAAGTAGGACAAACTTTAGGCCATAACTCGTGAACGGTGCATCGTAGCGGCATGCGGTAACTTGCGTTGGATGCGTCTTTTCGAGCTCTATCACGTGTTGGAATTTTGTCAAAATCGAAAAACTCGCATTGCGCCGATGCGTATTTTACATTTTGCGGATCTTTTCAACCGGGAAATCGCGCGTAACTTCCGAAATACGCGACGGATCTTTGCGCAACAAAGCTCGATCTTCATGAATTCGTCTGGAGAATCTGCTGATGTGTCGATCTCCGTTGTAGCTCTTCTCTAGCGGCCGTACCGAAGAACCGCACGGATGCCATTAGATCCGCACAGGTCCACCTGAAGAACAGCAGGTTAAAAGGTCTCGACGTGCTCTTTCGTTTGGCATTACAAATTTTCTTAATTACGCAAACACGCAACACGAAAAGCGACATTCTCGCGTTTTAACGCAGAAATCGCTCTAACTCGGTCAGCGCGCGTCGTACGGAGACGATCTTGGGTTGGTTGGATAGCTCTCGACTCACTGATCATTTGTTCTTCTATTGGTCGAAACTCAAAAGTTTGAATATCGCGACATACAGTAACCCAAAGGTTCAAACAGCAAATGGGCCCTAACTCTCTCGTCTTACGTTGTAGAGCGGCATTCGTTCGACCGTTTGAAAGCTTACGTTGAGGCAGTTGTTGAACGGTCATTCCTAAAGAAATACTTTTGTTTTTTTAACCCCTTGTCTTACGAACAACTTTGTCTGCAAAAATAATTAATCCCGGGCGATCCCAATGTTGCCCTGCAACAACCGCTCAGAAATGCGTATGTCTTGCTCAAAAAACTAATTCCGGGCGAACCCAATGTTGCCTTGCAAAAACCTCGCAGAAAGGAGCGTGTCAGAAGTAGCGCATGAATAGTGGACTCCGGGCGGGAGCGCGTCATATCGGAAAGGCTTCGAAATACTTTACAAAAGTATCCACTCTTTCACTCTTCCACTTTAAAACACTCACAAACCACTCTGTATTAATAAAACAACTCAACTTTTTTAAAACAGCTTGTTTATGTCCTAGATACTTTACTAAAGTCTGTTCAAGAAAGGCAGAGACTGAAGGTTATTTGAGTCTGCAGACTTAGTGCTTCGGGAAACCCAAATGATTTATGCATCGTTGGATACCCCTGTCGGAGTGTGTTTGCGCGGTGCGTGTTTTGCCATAATCACGCAACACGCACTGGTTTGGGGCGCACACGAAAAATTTGAGGATTTGTACAGGGTGGGCGATTTTGATAATTTTTACACCAGTTGTACCCCAAGGTGTCCTGATATCACATTTTAAATTTCAGCAAAATCGGTTCACCACAGCGTTAGTTATGGCCTGCCGCGTACACCCTACATTGGCCCAAAATGGCCAAAATCGCCAAAATCGGCCAAACAGGGTGCACTTTTTAATAACTCAAAAAAGAAACGGCCAAATTTCTTTAAACTTTCTGTGTGTTAACTAGAATCAATTGTCTACACAATGGAACGAACCCCATCTTATTCGGTTGCGACACGCTCGAATGCGACTCAATCAAAAAGACCCTACTTTTGGCCGAAACGACGCTTTTCAGCTCGATTGCGCATCGA
>JASAMZ010010114.1:0-11952 GCA_030248115.1 Linhomoeus sp. GSCO2_2
ATACATCAGTTGCCTCTGCGCATGGTAGTGTTATGGTACTCTGCGCATACATGTGTCAATAGAGCGCGGTCACGTTGAATCATAAAGGTGATGATCAGGATAACAAACACAGTTAAAGTGGTCATTGTAGATCTCACCCATAGCCGTCCATGTGTGAAGCAGTGGCCGCTCCGTAGGCGGCGGCGTAGGGATTCTGCAGGACCGGCAGTCTGTTCTGTTGGTGTGACTGCGGGGGAATCGCGGCCGTCAACGACGGCGGCGGGGTGTCGCGCTGCGGCTGCTGCTGATGGGGGGAAGCGACGGCGGAGGAAGGCGAAGCTGACGGATGGCCGGCGCTACTGGCGGCGCGCTCGGCGCCCTTGCCCTGACTTCGCAGCTTCTCCTCGCGACGCCACTTGGCCCGGCGGTTGGAGAACCACACCTGAGAAGAGCTCTAGCGCGAACCTTGTCAATCCAACACAATTTCCTGAGCTTGCCAACTTGAATTCTGGCTTCTGGCAGGCCGATTCTCCCGGCCAGCTTCTCGCGAGCGAACACGTCCGGATAGTGGGTGCGCTCGAATTCTAAAAATATAGGCTACCGCCGCTGGGTCGCAAATCTCAGTCAACCTAAAGCCTTTGAGCCGCTCGCCTCTCTCCATCGCGTCGATTTGGTCCTGCGTGAAGGAGGTGCGATTCCTCTGGAGCTTCCTCTTCAGCTGCATCCGTCGCTCGACGTCGTCGTCGGCCATGGCTTCCAGCGGCAGCGGTCCGCTAGCCGTCATCACCAGCCGAGCCGCCGATGGGCCTTCGTCGACCGACTCTGCACATCGGAGACGACGCAGACAATGCGCAACACTTCTCCCTCTCAAGCGACGGCCATAACTCGCGCTCCCTCGCCTGTGTCCCTTCGGACTGTCAACAACAATGAGAGACGAGCGGGGACGGTGTAAGATGGAGGGCGAGCGAGAGGCGAATCCACAGGTGGAAGAAGAGAGGAGTGTGTAAGGCGCGACCGACCGTCCGTCGTCTATTCGTAACGTCGCGCGAGCGCGCGGCCCGATGACAAACGGCCGGCTGTCGCGAGCGGCGACGCGAAGAATTTTTTCTCTGCAGCGCGTCGCGAAGGGCCCAAGCGGCGGGCAGGGCCGAAGACCGACAGGCGACTCGACTCGAAGCGACAGATTTGGAAATTATCGCTGACTCGCCCTGTCCGCTCGGCCAAGCCCCGACGCCAGTCACTGGCTGGCTTGGCGCCGATTCGGCCGCGCTTCTCTACCGCAGTTGAGGTACCGTAACCGGAAAGGGTATCGCGACGACGACGACGACAACAGCGCAAACCTGAAAGGCCGGCGACGATGTGCTGGCCGGCCTCGCGCTTCAAATTCAGCTCGATTGAAGGACACCCTGGAGTCAGGTGGGCCAGCGACATTGTGGACGGCGAGCCGAACTGTGGCGTCAGCGCCGACAGAGCGACGGCCGTCTGCTGCTGCGCGTGCTGCTGAGTCTGGGCGCCGGCTAAAAGAGTTTTAAAAGTACATTGGTCGTCACATACAGTTTGCCAATCTATCTGTAGTCATTCATGGCAGGGTACAAGAGCTATTTTACCTGTATGGGGATACCACCAAGCGGCGGCGGTGGGCCCGCCGGCCGGATATGTGGCGCCTGCGCGGATTCTCTCGTACATATTGGCCGTGATCGCCTGCTGCTCCTTCTGCTGCGCCAGGTTGCGCAGAACTCGATTGATGGACGACACCTGAAGAAAGTAAGAAACCAACTTGTGTTGCACGTCTAACTATGTAGTAAGACCAGCTTACCTACTTTCCTTGTTGTTGTTACCGTAATTTCATACCCTAATCGCTTGGTTTAGACATGTACATGGACGACACTTAATGAGTGCACCCCTTTTACTGACTGCGTGCACCCCTCTTACTGACTGAGTGCACCCAACGCAAATCTGGCCGGCGTCTAGAATTACTGACTGCGTGCACCCCACAAAATTACTGACTGCGTGCACCCCGTGAGCCTGGCCGTCCTCCAGCTCTGCTACGGAGCTAGTGCATAGAAGGGGCACAGCCGGCCTGAGCTGGAGGTGAAGTAGATGGAGGAGTGTTCACCCCACTTACAGTTTGCACTAAAACTCGGCCGGCGTCGCGCCTGGCGGGTCTCAGCTGAGGCTTTGCGCGACCACCAACTTCAGGGCGCGCTCCGCGCGCCCTGAAGTCGGTCACCGGTCGCGTTAAGCCTAAGCTTCGACTCGCCAGACTGCGACGCCGACTGACTCTTGTGCACTGTGGGCGCAGGGCGAGCCTAAACATAGCCTGAATTCAAACGAGAATCCTGCTTGAAGTTTATCGAGCGCCCGTCGTCACACGAGTGTCGACGAGTGGGGTGCACTCAGTCAGTAATTTTGTGGGGTGCACGCAGTCAGTAATTCTGGACGCCGACCAGATTTATGTTGGGTGCACTCGGTCAGTAAAAGGGGTGCACGCAGTCAGTAAAAGGGGTGCACTCATTCAGATTTTACCCGTACATACGCTGGGTATGTTGTCCTGCGAGCAGACGGCGTCGGCCAGAAGCTTGTCGCGGATCTCCCAGGCGAAGATGGACGGGCACTCGCGCTTGTACTGCGCCACCTTCTCCACCACCTTCCCCGTGGCCACACGCGGTTTGCTGCCCCCGATCGCCTTGGGGCGAATCGTCCCCGTCTCGTAGTACCGACCGAGGATCTTGGAGACGCAACTGGCATGGAAAGGGGACGCAAGCGCGCTGCTGGGTGAGTAGGAAATGTGAGGCAAATCGAGTACGGCATGTACTTGTATCCTACCCGTTCGAGACTTGCAGAATGCGTGAGATGTCGCAGGGCCGAGCGCCCTGCATGGCGAGCTCGATGATGCGCGAGCGCGTCTGGTCCGGCAGCGGCCGGCCATTGACGAAGACACCGCCCAGCTGATTCACTCCTGTGTGACCTAAGAAGCGGTCAAGTAGGTATCCTTTTGGGCCCGGCTATGAAGAGTGTATGTATTTCTTCTTCCGGCTGTATTCCTGTGCTGTACGGTACTTGCACAACTATACCCCGTCTCCACAATTGGAACCCTGACGGGTCAGCGAACTGTGTGCCTCATCGCTCGCGCTCGACAACTTCCTATCACGGGAGCATGCAGCTCGCGAATCGAGCACAGACGACCGGTCGTCGGCCGCCAAATATGGCGTGAGGGGTAACGGATCGGGCAACATTAGCTCATTTGACCAGCCGGTTCACTGCCCCACTTGTACCTCTCATGTTCCTGCGGCAACCGGCGGCGGCGGCTGCTGCGGCAGCGTTGGCCGTCGTCGTCGCAGTGGCCGGATTAGTAGCATCGACCGCTTGCGGATCTGTCATGCCGATTCGGGCATTCCTTTACGATTCTCTGCGCGATTCGGCCGCGCCGCTCCGCCCCGAAAGCCCGTCGATGTGAACTGAGTTAGCCGGCCGCCGGCCCGCGAAGCAACCGCCGACGGCGCCCTACCGTACTCTTCCGGTCGCCTGGCGCGTCGGCGATTTCACGCGCCGCCGATCGAGTACAAATTGCGAAGGCGAGCGGCCGCCGCCGCCTCCGACTGATCGGAAGGGGCCTTTCGGCCTGAGCGCATTCGCGCAAGCGGCGCCGCCGCCGGTCTCCGCAAGTTGCTGCCGGCCCACTCATGAATAAGGCAGGGAAACGGAGAGAAAGGGCCCTGACCAGCCCACTGGAAGTAATGCTATTCTGATTAATTGGCTTCACCGGTTCCAGAGCTCGAGGTACCCTACACACACACTCCCTACTGCCGAATCTAGCTGACTTGTTGATTGCCCAGATGCTACACTTACTGCCTCACACCAATCTTTGTGCAAAGGTGCCGTACCAGCAAAGGGTCGACGTACAGAGGATCATCCCATGCTCCTTCGTCACCGAGCGTTCCGATCAAACTGTTCTGCATATATCGATCAGAGGGGTACGGTATATCGAATGAAAGAGCCCTTCTCAGATTCGAAGCAAAGCGGAGAGCCGCCACAAAGAACGAAGAGATCAAGTAAGGGACTAGAACTA
The DNA here is from genome assembly GCA_030248115.1 of Linhomoeus sp. GSCO2_2. Classification (NCBI taxonomy): domain Eukaryota; kingdom Metazoa; phylum Nematoda; class Chromadorea; order Monhysterida; family Linhomoeidae; genus Linhomoeus; species Linhomoeus sp. GSCO2_2. The sequence goes on from JASAMZ010010114.1 coordinate 4,049, forward strand.
AGGGCATCTGTCGCACTCACGACGTCACAACACCAAAAGAAAGCTATCTAAACAAAGACGCTGGCCACAACCCTGGGTTTTTGGGCCGTAGTGGGGTTTTTGATTAGGGGCCACATATGGCCCACAAAATTTTACCCCAGATTCAACTAAGATTTGCTAATTTCGATGTTAATGGTGGAAGCTCCGTCAAATTTCCGCCTGCGGCGCAATTTCGGGAGCAACATAGGTGCTAGACTGAAAATTTTTGCCGAAGTGGCTAGACATTTAAAATATTCGTTCCAAGTAATTACCGTTCCAAAAGATAAATGGGGTCGAAATATTGCGCTGTCCCTAAATTTTGTGTTTGGCCCCTAGAAATTCTGGTTAGGTAGGGGCCAACTTGGCCCCCGGGCCCCAGACGAAAAAAACCCCACCACAACCATACGCGACACGACGACCAAAAAGGAAAGGAAGAAACGAGAAGCAGCGACTCAAATGGGGAAAGATTCAAACCCGGAAAGGCTACTACTGCCAACAGGCCGGAGAAAACAATACCTACCGTAAAGTGCCGAATAGAGGAAGATCTCCAAATAGTGGTAGTCTCCAAATAGTGGCAGGGTGTAGGGGTACATTGAAACAATAGTGGTAGGTCTCCAAATAGTGGTATACAACTTCCACTATCTGGAGCGGTACCCGCCATAACTTCTTATTGCAACACAACAAGTGAATGAAAACCAGGCAAGTCGTCCGGGGGACGCAGTATACTCCACAAATTTCAACTCCTACGCATAGTGACTCCTATGCTGCTTTGGCCTGCTGACGTATCGGAGTGCAAAACGAATGCCGAATTCGGAATTAGCGCCCCCGAAAACCCCAGATTCGACGTAGAACACCCCTAACTTCCTATGGAGTCCTGGAACTGAAATTCCGCACTGTGGGTACGGTATCGTGCAAATTCGACATAGGTGTGTTCAAACATCATCTAAACACTGAACGAATGCCAAATTCGTAATCAGCGACCCCGAAAACCCCGAAATCGAGTATAATATTGGCAAAGTCGACCCGACGCCCAAAATTCAAACCGACGCGGCAGGGATACTGTAGCTCTGCAAATTTTTCAAAAACACTTTTCTGGGCCAGATTTAAGCGCAGAATCGTTTGAAACCACTTTTGGAACGATTCGGCAACGCATTCGAGCGCTATAGACGCCGAAATGCGAAAATCGCAATTTTCGACCCCAGAGTCAAAAAAGTCGCAGTGTAAGAAAGTTTTTTGTGTTTGGCCGATTTTCTCCGTTCATGACTCATTCGATTGAGGACATCTGGGAAGGAGCAACAAGAGTAGTCTCGCCGCTCCAGCTGCTACCTAGCTCGCACAGCAGCCCGTCAAAGTCGACCCGGGGCCAAAAATCGCGAATTTTTCAAATTTGGCGCCAAAATGGGTCCCGCAGCGATCCAATTCTTTTTTTGCACCCTCGGCCCTATCGAGTACTACAACATATCAAAAGATAGTATATACCATTATATGCAACTTTCTCGAGTTCTACCTTGCTCAACCCATTTTCCAGTACTTTGAAAATTTAAATTTTTGAATTTCCCGCCAACGGGGTCCCGGAGCGTGACCCCGTTTGGTGTCCACCCTGCCCACTTACTAGGCCTACCCAACGCAAAAGACCGTTTGCAAATCGGCCGCTGCACGCGCGAGCTACATCCGTTGCAATTTTCTGCGTTTCGCGCACAAACGCTATATACTCCACACTTTTTTGTGGAGTATAATCATCAACTGTTCACTGTTGAGCATTCTCAAGCCAAGATAGGTCAAAATTATAGAAAACTGCCCTAAATTTGGTTGCTCTAATGCGCTTTGGTTGTTCTCTGCATTATAACTGGAAGAAGGATTGAAACAATTGTGGTAGGCCTCCAAATAGTGGTAGTCTCCAAATAGTGGTAGGGTGTAGCGGTAGGTTGAAACAATAGTGGTAGCTACCTCTATTCGGCACTTTACGGTAAGCCAACTCGAGAGAACCAAAAGACACAAAAGACGTGGCGTGATGCGCATGCGCTAGCAGCTGTGTTACAGCAGCCTTCTTCACTCTAGCCCTTCTGCGCGGCTTCCCGGCCTTTGGTAGAAGAAGCGCCGGCCGTCGTCGTCGGCTTCTGCGCGAGAATGACGGCGTCGTCGGGGTCGCAGTCGAGGGTGCCGGCGCCGCTCTTGAGCAGGACGAAGCCCGCCTCCTTCACCATGCGGCTGAGAAGCTTCACGGCCGCCGCCGCCGCCGCGCCCAGTCCCAGGCCCCCTGGGGCGCCGAGGCCGAAGGGCATGCACAGCGTCAGACTGACGCCGTACCTGCGTAGCAAGAGAGGGCATGCATGGGAAGGTGACGACGACGACGACGACCACGCATCCAAATACACGGCCCCGAATCGGACGCTCACCAGACTCTGGCGTCGAGATCGACTCGGTTGTAGAGCGCGCTGCTGTGGATCTTGACGCCGACGACGGTGAGCCGGCCGCCGAACTCGAGGATGCGGAAGCTCTCGCGCAGCAGCTTGTCCGGCTGCCAGAACTCGTGCAGCGCCTGCGGACGACGGCATTCGAGAACAAAACAGGGTCGAACACTCGTCTAAACGAAACCTGGAACATCGTGAGCCAGTCGACGAAGCTGGCCGCCCACTCCTCGGGCATGGAGGCGGCGCCGCCGTGGCGCAGCTGCAGCTTCCCTTTGGCGCCGTCGAGCAGCTCCTCGCTCGGATCAAAGGCCACGAATTGGGACTTGGGCCAGGCCTTGGACAGGGCGCGCGAAGCGGACGCCACGGCGCACGCGACGTCCAAGTGGCGCATCGCGTCCCACTCTGCGCAAGAAGGACCGATCCCAGTGAAGTACCAGGCCGAATGACAACCGCTACGCCAGTGCCAGCCGCGAACGAACCGAGTTGTTCCGCCAGGCCGGGGTAGAGCTTGGGGACGAAGGTACCCAGTAGACTCGGCTTGTTCCTCGAGTGGACGGCGCTGATCAGCCAGTCGGTCAGGTCTTCAGAGCGGGACAGGTCGATGCCTGAAGGAAAGTGGACCCCACTGTGAATCAACGTAAGATTTCGTCGCACCCTCTGTCACTGCGCGCCGACGCACCATCGGGCCCGTCGAGCAGGAAGCAGCGGCGCACGTCGGCCCTGACGTCGGCGAACAGGTCGAAGAGGAAGGCGACGTAGCAACAGACGGCCACCAGAGGATTGACAGCGCCGTCGCAGTTCAGTCCCATCAGCTGGGCGAGCTGCGGCCTGCCTTTCTTCGAGAGGGTGTCGGCCCGGTGGGCGGGCAGCCAGTAGAGGTGGTTCTTGGCGTCCGTCCCCAGCATCCGGTAGGCCACCATCGCGTCCAGCCACTCGCGAACCCATCTACATACACATTGAAGTCAAATGCAAGGCGCAAACCAAACGAATCCAGCTCTAAAGTCTGTTTCAAAACAATGGAGACTGGAGGTTTTTGGGCCGTTTCGTGTACATATACAAGGTAAGGAGTCAAATTTGGTACCGATCGATAGCTGGTGGCGAGTGTGTGTGTGTGTGTGTGGCGTAAGTATCGCGCCGTAATCACGCAACACGCACAGAAACTACGCTCCGTGATAAAAAATCGACTTTTCTATATGGAGGCCGATTCTTGTCGTTCCACTTGCAAATAGTAGAGAGATGTGTCCTTATTAATTGTGAAAAGCTTTACCTCTCTAGCTTCACACAACAAAAAGTCACTGCTGTTCTCACGACCCCTACTTTTTGAAATCTTTAAGAAATTTTGGAAAACGCCAAAAAATATCTCCAACTTCCCACAACTTCTGCAAGGCTTGGCCAAACTGGCTGAAATTTGGGGTACATATGGCAGACACATGCAGCCTAGATCGCAGCAAAAATTATCGTTATCAGTTGAATTTTTCGGGAATGCGTGCGTCGTAGGTAAGTGTGAACACGCAGATCTGTGAGACTGAGTTGAGACTGGGGCATTTGTTTAAAGTTGCTGGCAATTTGATGGGTGCGCTGCATTCATACTAAACCCCGTTACGTACACACCAATTTTCATTTGAATCGGCCGGCAATCGCGAACAGCAGCAGCAAAAATGTTCCCATGGTTTGTCACGCCGAAAAGCACGAATTATCAGGGCACTTTGAATTTTTCTGTGGTCTAGGCTGCATGTGTCTGCCATACGTACCCCAAGTTTCGACGGATGGGGACAAACGGCAGAGAAACTAGTTGGCCAGAGGCGATATTGGACATGGGAGCGACGACAACAAGACATCAAAGGGGCGATTACAGAGCAGGCACATCGCAGTGATCCGTACACGTGCACTACCTAACTACTGACGACGAGTTCACCTGACACATGCAGATTACAGTACGACATGAGAAAATACAACATCACGTGACTGCAACGCTACAATCCTCCCCTCTACTCAGGCGCGTCCGCGCGACTGTCGAAATCCAGGCAGGGGGGCGTCGTTCGGTAGGGTCTGGGCTGGGGCCAGGGTCGTCAGGTGGCTTGTCATGGTGGGGCCGGGTTCCAAGTTCTCCTTCAGCTTGAGCTGGTGACAGGGCTGGGGTAGCTGACAGGTCCACTGGGGCTGCTGGTGAGTTGACTCGGGATGGTGTAGGCTTCAGGTCTTGTTGCAGGGCAGCTGGAGTGGTGGACTTGCGGCTCAACTTCGGGGACTTCCACTCGGTCATGGTCGGGGTCTTCTTGGATGGCGCCTCTCTTCGGTGGGGAATTACATAATGCGTCGCCTCTTTCAGGGGGCTTCTGTCGCTTGTGGCACTGGCTGGACGACACTCAAAGCCAGGTGGAGGCGACATGTCTTGCTTTGCAACACCTGCGCCTTGGCTGCTGGGCCCCACTTGAGTGGTCTGCCTTCGCCTGGTGTCAGGAGGCTCTTCAACAGGCACCTTTCTCCTGCGTCTCTTTCGGCGCTTGCCAGTCACACCTTCAGGGGCGGAATTCTGTGCACCGCTGGGCCGTTCGGTTTGCCTTTTGTCTGGCGGTTCTCTCTGTTCTCCAAATTCGAAAGTGTCGGTCATTGGACTGGTTGCACGTCTGCCAAACTTTCGCTCTTCACACCAGTCACCAAAGGGCAGAGCACTCTTGCTCGCTGTCCAAATGTGGCCTCTGCCAGGCCCATGGAAAGAGATCACGATGGGCGAAATTCTGGCCATGAAATCTTGGCCCAAAAGCACCTCGTGTGCGGTCGCTTCAGCAACGGTCACTCTGACGTTGGGGAACGTCTCTGTTCCAAGGGTCAGTTTCACAATGGCTGTGCCAATTGTCTTCGATACCTGTCCGTCAGCGACTCTGAGTGGTCTGCCACAGGGTGTCAGCTTGAGACCGAGTCTCGTTGCCATGTTGGCACTGACCAGTGTCACAGTGCAGCCTGTGTCAAACAGCATATCTATCGCTTGTCCGTTGAGCTCGCCTCTAATTACCATGGGCGAAGGAGGGGCTTCAAACGGAAGGCAGGAGGGGACCTTCAGGTCACGCGCCTCTACTACTGGGCTTCTAGGTTTAGGCTTCAGTTCTCGCATCAGTTTCTCCCACATGCTGGTTGCTTGGCCGCATTGTTCAGCTATCGACTGTGTGCGGGCAGAATTGCTTTGTGACAGGGGCTCTCCTATGCAGGCCTCTTCTGTCTTCGACAGAGCTTCCCACGCCTCCAGCTTGTCTGCAATCGACTTCAGCAACAAGGGGGCGTCTGTACTTTGGGGAAGTGGGGCACTCTTCTCGCTGGGCCATTCCATGGGGCCTCCAGCAGTCGAATTCACCAACTTCAACGTGTTCGCTTGAGCGTAAGGCTCCTCCGAAAACTGCTTGGAACGCTCCTGGGGACATGGTTGCGGCTGTCTCTCCTCTGGCGTCGATTGTTCCCAATTGTGGGGATTGTCTCTCGCCCACTGAGATCTGTAAGGGCAGCCACGGGCAAAGTGGTTTTCGCCGCAGTTGTAGCACTCGACAACTCGAACATTCAGTTCGTCTGGGCTCTCCCAAAAGTCTGGCTGAACTGCGTTCAGTTGGGCGCCGTTGTAGGCTGCTTCTCTAGTGGAAAAGTGCGACGTCTCGTCAGCAGCGCTGTCGGCGGCGAGAGCGCTCCTTCGTTGACTGGGACTCTGTAATCTCGCTTCCAACTCAGCAGTCCAGTCAACCAGCTCCTCAAACGAAAAGTTTTCGTTGGGGCACAAGACTCGGGCGGTTCTCCTCAACTCGTCTCTGATGCCGTTCAGGAAGGCGTCTTTTACGGCACTTCTCAGGTCAAGAGGGTCGTCGGCACGATTGGCACTCAGCCAGCCCTCTCCATGGGCAATGCGGCTTAACCCTTTGATGACCTTTCCGAAGTCTGTCAGGCTCTCTCCTTCGTGCTGTACGCGAGAGGTTAATTCTTCCCGTGCCAGGGCTGTATCCTCCGGCCTGCGGTACTTGTCTCGCAACGCGCGGCAGAGCGCGTCAAAGTCACACTGAGTCGAGATCGACAACGTTGACACATAGGCGGCGACGTCGTCGTCAAGCCTTAGGCGCAACAATTCGGCGCGGGCGTCCTTCGCGACGCCACACTGCTTGAGCACACTGCCCACATCGTACAAAAATTTGTCGACTCGCAGCGAACGATCTCCATTGAAGAGAGGCATGCACACCAGCCTCTTCAGTGCGAGCTTATTGGTATAGTCTGTCGTAGACGAGCTCGGCACGCTCATGGGCTGTCTGTCCTGCGCAATCTGCAGTAGCGAATTCAAATCGGTTCCGGCTGGCAGGCGGGCCAGAAACTGGTCAAAACGCGCCGCTACTTCAAGCACACGTTGTAGACGCTCGGCGTCAACAGTGACTGTCGACGTGCCTTCAGGCATGGCTGCTATCCGCTCTCAGCTTCTCAACAGCTCAGCACAATACGCAGCAATAAAATTCGGCTCTACAGCGGGCTCTGCTAAGCCTCACGAGTTGCGTAAACACGAACTGCACACTTAATTCCCCACTGCTAACAAAGCAGGTCAAACGACTTCGCACGTCGCTTTCTAACGCTCGTCGACACAGAGCGCTTCTGCAAGCTTCGACAATGCTTGCCTCCCCTCTACTCGCGTTAGCAGGGCTTCTCCCTTCGGCTAACTTACCAGCGAGCAGGTCAGCTTCGGCCCTTCAAGGCTCTGTTCGCTCTACACGGAGCGCGCGCAATCAGCGCTGGTCGGCCCGCTCTGCGCCGAAACGCTGCAGGGCTTCAATTCAACCCCAGTCAGACCTCCTGAGATCGCGTCCCAGTAGGCGTAACTGTCCCTTTCAACGCCGGTCTAACCTCAGTGCACGAGTGCGCTGGGTTTCCAGACTTCAACGGGTCTAACCTCGTTCACGACAAGTCGCAGACGGGTTTCCACGAAGGATTGGGAACTAACGGGTACTTCAAAAAGTTTCCTCAGTGTAACCTTTCCACAAGGGACGGTTTCCTTGAGTCACCGGTCTAACCTCGGGCAACGAGTGCGCCGGGTTTCCAGATGGCCTTTGTAAGAAGGACTTCAAAGTCAAAGCAAAGTCACCAATTCGGCCGGAAACAAAACCAGCACGATACCCACTGACTGTCCACAATTCGGTGGAAACGCAGCCAGGTCAACGCTCGTTTAGAGCTCTTTCAGGTCACTTCACTTCAACTTCTTCTCTTCTTCTCTCTTCTCCGCTCGACAAGCTACAGGCACATAAGACAAGAGCAAGGGTGCAGGATCAGATCAGTTGTGACAGTTCGACTGCACCGCAAGCGCTTGCAAATGGCTTTCGCTTCAGAGGCTCGCTCGGCTTCTCGGCGAAGGGTTTGAGGACCCAAACGCCACCGAGGCCCGCTTAACGCGGCTCCAAAAACTATGTGGCGAAGTGCCACTTGAGAGTTACTTTTCTTTCAGTTCAACACCTAACGGTT
>JASAMZ010010115.1:0-43030 GCA_030248115.1 Linhomoeus sp. GSCO2_2
CCTCCCATCGTCGTCGTCGTCGTCCTCGTCGGGTAGCGGCGGCAGGCCTCCCAGCGTGGGGCAGTCGGCCAGAGCCAGCTGGAGGATGGGCGGCTGCCGGCCGACGGCGGCGACGGGGTCGAGAATCACGTCGTCTTCCCAGCGACGCCAGACGATCTCGTGGTTGTCCAGGGGGAAGATCGACTTGCCGCTGGCTGCAATAGCGCCTTTCCAACATTGGATCACAGCTATAGACGAGGTTTGCAACTTTAGGGACAGAATCGGTCGTTGACTCATACTGCGCCCGTACACCACTATTTTGTGGCTAATATAGCTCTATCAGTACTCGGAGCTCGGACGCTGTGGATTTATACAGCAGTAGGCAATACGTATGCTGAAATCAAACACAAGGAACCACAACCTATCGGATCAGGAGCAGTTGTTGTGGGATTCGGTGGCCTAGGAACCGAACCGCCAGCCGTCCGTCCACAATTCAGAAGCATCTCAGCCAAAGCGCCGCTCTTCACTGCAACAACGCCGATCGCTCACCAAACCAGAGAAGAAAGCCACACAGTGCACCACTCACGATGGGTCACGAAGCTCTGATAGGTAGGCGTCAGGGGTGAGGGAACCCATCCGCAGGCGGGCAGCTCGCCCTTGGAGTACTTCTTGTAGAGCTGTTGGCGAAGCGCCTCTCGATCCAGGACGACGTCGTCCTCCCATCTGCGGTAGGCGATGGGCAGAAGCGACTGCTCCCTCCTCCAGCGCTCTTGTGGAGATTCAGGAATCTTCTTGGCGCTTGGACGAGCAATCGACGAGGTGCCGATTCCGTTCAACTGCTAAAAATTGTGGAAGATTATCAATCAAAATGGATTGTGGGTGCGACAAACAACAACGCGAGCAACCTGCTTCGCCCTGAGAACTTGTTCCAGGTGCTGGCGACTGGGCCGGATGCCGAACTTGTCGTACCAATACTGCGCCGGCCCGTATCTCCAGGCCGCCGTCACGTCGTCAACCGGCGGCGCCCCACTCCGCGAGGATGGGCCGAGTCCCGCGGCGCCGTTCTTCGACGCGGCGCCTTCCCACGATACCGTAACAACGCGAATCGAGCAACAGAGAAACACAAAGAAAGAAATGAAGAACAAAACAACCGTTGCGACGTAGACGGTAGAGTACGACTCGAGCTACAGTATGCAACGGCGTGGTGTGAAAGACCTCTGCAACGCTATGCTACGGCTTCACATTTTCTGCAGGGCAGCTTTGAGGTCCTTCGCGGTCGCGTCAGGTGACTCGGAGCGCACCATGTTGGTGGACCCCCGCGATGCTGCCCGAGACGCTAATGGCGATGAGTCCTTGGGTTTCATACTGGCGATGTCGCCCTCAGTGCCACGCGAGTCGCTAGCGCGTGCCTTGTCGCTTGGGAGCTGAACAATGGCAATGGCGGATGATTCAAAAAGTACACGTGTAGTCACAGGGAACATAGATGGGCCGCACACCCGCCCTCTGTAGCGATTCCATGGCGCAATGGCGAACCCCCCCCCCCCTCTGGCCCTGGCCTCTACTGCACTTTCCACTGATATTACATTTGAAAATTCGAAAAATAATTCCGGCAATGTCAGATATTTTCGAATATTTTTCGGTTATTTTCGGTGTTATTTTGTCCAAATTGCCGCCTGCGGCGCTACATTTCGTCTATTTATGCACAAATTGGTGTGTTTTTAACCAAATTAAGGTGATTTGTAGAGCAATACGTAACTGAACGAAGAGCAACATAAAACAGACGATTGATCTAGGCAAAGCGGCTCATGTTCAGCGACGCGGCAACAGCCGTCTGTGACCTCGGCTGCGGCTCCAGTGGCTTCCCAGGTGTCCCATCAGCATCTGCAGACGTGGCAGGTGGTGCAGTGGAAGGAAAGGGCAACAACGGAAGAGGGAAGCGCCGGCGGCGGCAGTGAAGAGGAGGAGAGCGGACGACGACAACGACGATGAGTGAGTGAGAATGATGGAATTGACAGACTTCGGTCAACCCGCAGCTGTTGCCACCCGCGACCCCCTGAGCCAAGCGAATTCAAGTCTGTGGAGGAGGGGGGGGGGGGGGAGGGGGCTCCCACTGTTCTCTCATGCACCGAGCAACTGCGGATTGAATGAAGCGAACCGCCTTCACCATAACCGTAAATCATCCAATGAGCGCCCTAAATCCCCGTAAACTCATCTTTTCTAATCTACCTCTAGGAGGGGCGCTTATAGGAGGGGCGCTTATTCGAGGGGGGGGGCATGCAGTGCCAAAATTTTACTAAAATTTCCAGTTGTTGTCACATTTTTGTATGCATTTGCATAGATTTTAGACCGAAACTGTTAAGATTTTGATCATAGTATTTACCGTTAGTCATTGTACTGTCATAGATGGCCATATTTTGTGTTCGAAATCGCCACACAGCATGTATGGTAGTGTTAGTTGTACTAGTACTTACAAAAGGTGGGCGCTTATTGGAGGGGCGCTTGCTTTTCAACCTTCCTCTATAAGAGACACTTATTCGAAGGGGGCAGAGGGGGCTTTTTGGAGGATTTATGGTAATTTGTGCGAAACTTGCCCACACTTTTACAATGGCCGATGGATGAGAAGCCATAGAAGGACGCACGCGGCCCATCTGTCTTTGGGACACCCTCTGAGTCGCGTGTGGACCTTTTGACACCCCCTGTACTTCAACAACCGACTACGGAGCACTTTGATTCAGGGGAGCCAACTTCTGGAGTGGCCACCGCTGAAGGCGAGCGTAACTTCCCCTCCTCCGAGGCCGCCGCCGTAACTGCCGGCCGGTGCCACCATTGCTTCTCCCCACTTGGTGCCGCTTCGGCAACCAACAGGCGCCCCCTTCTGTAAGTCAAACAAGAGGAGTGTATTCGGTTGAGGGAGGATGTGGTGCAGGTGGTGTGGAAGTGTCTATTCCAGCAGCGAGTGTGCTTGAGCTGAGCGGCCGTCGACTCATTTCAGCCTTCGTCAAGGGCGCCGGTGCCTTCTCTAGCGGCCAGGAAGTGCCTTCGCTCGCCCACTGGAGCGACGCTTGCTCAACAACCACCACAAGGGGCGCAACAGAGCGCTTCCGACGACGCCTTCGTCCCACAACAACCACTCCTGCCTTGCGCCCTGCATATGGAGCAGTCGACGCCCGCGCCCGCGCTCCTCCTCCTCCCCTGAGATCACCACCACTCACTGCACTCCACTCGCCCCTACCTACGACTTCGCGCAGCCAGCTGGAAGGTCACTGAGTGAGAGGATCAGTGCCGCTTTCGTCACCCAATCATTACTGGGAGGGAGGGGCGATGGGGAGGGAGGGAGGGAGGGAAGGAGGGGGATGGAACGGGTGAAGGATCGAAAGAGGTGTGGACTGCTCAAGTGGTCGATTGTGTCTGCTCTGAAGCTCGCCTTATGCGCTTTCCTTCCTCTCTTTCCGCCTTGGGTGGGTCCTTCCTTTGAACAGCCCCATCCCCGGCTAGCCCTTTTCCATTGGCGATGATAATGGGGCACATGTCAGCAGGTCAATGGCACAAACTGTTGTTGTCTTTCTCTCTCTCTCCGCTTTCGACTCGTTTCATGGGCGCGCGCGCAGCTGCTGACGCGCCGGCACTTCTTCATCCGCAGAACACCAACTATTGAGAGACTCGGCGGGGGGGGGGGGGGCAGCCAATCCTTCCGCTGACGAGGCGCAAGGGATAGCCCCTCGGGCGGATTTGTTTGCGTAACTCCTCACATAGGCTCTTTCTCTCCCCCGCTATTGCCGCTTCTACGAACGGTTGCTCCTTCTCGCTTCACCCGCCGCCGTCCCTGCCTGCGCTCTCTCCATATTGATACAGTAGCCACCAGTAGTCTCGTGGACAGTCAACGGCGCCTTCTCGTTTTTGTGGCGATCGTCGGCCGTCTTCTCTCTCGCTCGAGTGGAGGTGTCGCCTTTCGCCGCAGCCCCTGCCTTCGCTCCCTCTATATTGCTACAGTAACCACCAGTACTCTTGTGGACAGTCGTCAGCGGCGCCTTCTCGTCTTCAGGGCCGTCGGCCACCTTCTCTTCTCGTTCGAGTGGAGGTGTTGTTTCGCCGCCGCCCCCTGCCTTCGCTCCCTCCATATTGCTACAGTAACCACCACCAGTATTCTTGTGGACAGTCGGTGGCGCCTTCTCGTCTTTGCGGCGGTCGTCGGCCGTCTTCTCTTCTCGTTCGAGTGGAGGTGTTGTTTCGCCGCCGCCCCCTGCCTTCGCTCCCTCCATATTGCTACAGTAACCACCACCAGTATTCTTGTGGACAGTCCGTGGCGCCTTCTCGTCTTTGCGGCGGTCGTCGGCCGTCTTCTCTTCTCGTTCGAGTGGAGGTGTTGTTTCGCCGCCGCCCCCTGCCTTCGCTCCCTCCATATTGCTACAGTAACCACCACCAGTATTCTTGTGGACAGTCGGTGGCGCCTTCTCGTCTTTGCGGCGGTCGTCGGCCGTGTTCTCTTCTCGTTCGAGTGGTGTTTTTTCGCCGCCGCCCCCTGCCTTCGCTTGGAGCTTCTTTTGGCTCGATCGAGCCTTAACTCTGAGAAGAAGGATGTAGTAGCATTTTTCCCGAGGCCGCCCAGCAACCGTTGGAGGTTTTGCCGGGGGCGGGGGACTCTGAGTTCTGTCGGCGGGCGGCGCGACTCTTGCGCCGACGCCTCCTGGCCTCTCGATGGTGGAGGCGTTCTGGCGCAGCGTCTAGCAACAATTGCCCCCAACATGCCTGCGTGCGCTCTCAAGTGGGCGCCGTCGACGGAGGCCTTCCGGTTGACGACCTCGAGTTCGCAGACGGTAGAAGGAGATTTGGATCGCTCTGAGGATTTGGATGTTGCAGGGTGTGAACTTGTAGGCTTTCGAATTGGGGCGGTGGTCGTTCCATGCTGTGACATCACTCGTCGTCGTCGTCGCCACGCGTGACTGGCGCCACGGAATAACTTGCCGCGCCCACCTGTCGATTCTTTTCCCTTTCTCTGTCTTTCTCTGGGGTGTTGGCCTTGGGGCACGGGGTAATTTCCCACTTCTAGCTTGGTGCCTGGTCGGCGCTGTCGCTGCCCACGCTGCTGCTGAACGAACACGCCTATGCTCCGACAGGCGCGCGGCTGACAGTGCGGCGGCGCGTGTTTTCGCACTTCGCTCGTACGTTGTCGTCGTGCCCTTTCCGCTGGCTGCCCGGTAGCTTGTCTCACTCGACCCACGCCGTCTGTCTCTCTCCCTGCAGAGGTGACCCTTGTGGAGGCGGAGGACAATGGTTTCGCTGCCTCCGACCGGCGGTGATACTGAAGGGAGCACCTAAGTTTGGCCGCCGGCCGGAGTCCTGAACCTTTCCCAGGGACTTCAGCAGCAGTCTCTGCAGTCGACAGGACTTATGAGAGTGCCATCTCCTCTTCCACCGACGCCAGCGGAGTTGGTGGCTCTCCACACAGGCAGGAGTGGTACCTACAGCCGCCGCATCCCCATGGGAATCTGCACGCTCCCACTCCCACTCACCTACAGAGCCTGATAGAGTCATGCGAGACAAGAGACTTCGCTCGAGGTGATTGCCCCAAAATTCAAATCTTTCTGATAACCTAACAGGGCGCTCCCCTTCACTCCCTCTATATTGCTACAGTAACCACCAGTACTCTTGTGGACAGTTGGTGGCGTCTTTTCGTTTTGTGGCTATCGTCGGCCGTCCTCTCTCGTTCGAGTGGAGGTGCCGATTTGCCGCCGCCCCTGCCTTCACTCCCTCTATATTGCTACAGTAACCACCAGTACTCTTGTGGACAGTTGGTGGCGCCTTTTCGTTTTGTGGCTATCGTCGGCCGTCCTCTCTCGTTCGAGTGGAGGTGCCGATTCGCCGCCGCCCCTGCCTTCACTCCCTCTATATTGCTACAGTAACCACCAGTACTCTTGTGGACAGTTGGTGGCGCCTTTTCGTTTTGTGGCTATCGTCGGCCGTCCTCTCTCGTTCGAGTGGAGGTGCCGATTTGCCGCCGCCCCTGCCTTCGCTCCCTCTATGTTGCTACAGTAACCACCAATACTTTTGTGGACAGGTGGTGGCGCCTTCTCGTTTTTGTGGCGATCGTCGGCCGTCTTCTCTCTCGTTCGAGTGGAGGTGCCGTTTTGCCGCCGCCCCTGCCTTCGCTCCCTCTATATTGCTACAGTAACCACCAGTACTTTTGTGGACAGGTGGTGGCGCCTTCTCGTTTTTGTGGCGATCGTCGGCCGTCTTCTCTCTCGTTCGAGTGGAGGTGCCGTTTTGCCGCCGCCCCTGCCTTCGCTCCCTCTATATTGCTACAGTAATCACCAGTACTCTTGTGGACAGTTGGTGGCGCCTTCTCGTTTTTGTGGCGATCGTCGGCCGTCTTCTCTCTCGTTCGAGTGGAGGTGCCGTTTCGCCGCCGCCCTTCGCTCCCTCTATATTGCTACAGTAACCACCGGCACTATTGTGGACAGTTAATTGGCGCCTTCTCGTTTTTGTGGCGATCGTCGGCCGTCTTCTCTCTCGTTCGAGTGGAGGTGCCGTTTCGCCGCCGCCCTTCCCTTCGCTCCCTCTATATTGCTACAGTAACCACCAGTACTCTTGTGGACAGTTGGTGGCGCCTTCTCGCTTTTGTGGCGATCGTCGGCCGTCTTCTCTCTCGTTCGAGTGGAGGTGCCGTTTCGCCGCCGCCCCTGCCTTCGCTCCCTCTATATTGCTACAGTAACCACCAGTACTCTTGTGGACAGTTGGTGGCGCCTTCTCGTTTTTGTGGCGATCGTCGGCCGTCTTCGCTCTCGTTCGAGTGGAGGTGCTGTTTCGCCGCCGCCCTTCCCTTCGCTCCCTCTATATTGCTACAGTAACCACCGGCACTATTGTGGACAGTTCATTGGCGCCTTTTTGTTTTTGTGGCGATCGTCGGCCGTCTTCTCTCTCGTTCGAGTGGAGGTGCCGTTTCGCGTGGCCGTATGTTGAGTTCACTGATTCGGGTAGGAAGTTTTGCACAAAACGAGCGATGTTGTTTAGTCCAGAATGTTGGAGAAGGGCAGATATTCCAAGAGAGCAATAAATAATGGTGACCAGATGGATCTTTGGGCCTTCCATGGGTCCGTTGTCAGAGTGTTGCACTCAAGTACTAATATGTTCGCAGCACAGCGGTCTTGTAAGGGTGCTGTGAGTCTGCGTGACTCCAGCATGGAATAAATTGTTTGCGTAAAGGCAGACCCGCAACACTTCCTTCCGCAACTCACGTTAGTGAATAGGTAGAACCGGCTTCAGTATCGTCTGCGATTCTGCGAGACACTGATCATATTGGAGTACTATAAAATACCTCTTCTAAGTTCACAAAAACATCGGGGCAAACAACACCCTGTAATGATCGATTACTTACGCTTGTGATAAATTGTTAGCGAAATTTGTAGGCCAGTTGCGCAATGCTTGTTGTCCAGGATGCACTGTGCCACTTGACTCTTTTGCACGAATAACAAAACCATCCCGTAGGTACATAGAGATGTGGAGTTGTAGGCGACATGACCTTTGCAAAACTCCAACTAAGCCCAAAATTGACGAAGCTCAACAGCGGGTGTGTTGGTCGGCGTATCGACTCGTCTCTTCCAAGTTGACCGGCTTCCGTTGTACGGGCCACACGTCGCTAGCATTGGCCGTCAGGAACATCCTTCCTCGCTCCACAATCTGAAAAAAATCTAATGGTTAGTGTAATTCGTGGCAGAAACTGTTGTGGTGAGCTTTGTTACTAAGACATTTCGGTGTGGTTTGTGAATTACATCATAAGTTGACAGCGTGACTACCGGGTTCGCTTCCCCTGCGCTGGAGCGCAGAAATAGAATGTGCTTGCCCGCCTGGGCAGTGTCGAAATCTGCTCCGTACTCCTCTTTGCATGCCTCGCTCAGAAGTCGCACTTGGCACCTGAAGATCACAACATTGTTGTGATTCACAAGTATGTAAACAAGTTGTTTTAAAAAAGTTGAGTTGTTTTATTAATACAGAGTGGTTTGTGAGTGTTTTAAAGTGGAAGAGTAAAAGAGTGGATACTTTTGTGAAGTATTTCGAAGCCTTTCCGATATGACGCGCGCCCGCCCGGAGTCCACTATTCATGCGCTACTTCTGACACGCTCCTTACTGAGAGGTTCTTGCAAGGCAACATTGGGATCGCCCGGGATTAGTTTTTTGAGCAAGACACACGCATTTCTGAGCGGTTGTTGCAAGGCAACATTGGGATCGCCCGGGATTAATTTTTTTAGCAGACAAAGTTGTTCGTAAGACAAGGGTTAAAAAAACAAAAGTATTTTTTAGGAATGACCGTTCAACAACTGCCTCAACGTAAGCTTTCAAACGGTCGAACGAATGGCGCTCTACAACGTAAGACGAGCGAGTTAGGGCCCATTTGCTGTTTGAACCTTTGGGTTACTGTAGTTTGCGATATTCAAACTTTTGAGTTTCGACCAATAGAAGAACAAATGATCAGTGAGTCAAGAGCTATCCAGCGACTCAATATCGTCTCTCTGCAACGCACGCTGAGCGAGTTAGAGCGATTCCTATGCTAAAAACGCAAGAATGTCGCTTTTTCGTTTTGCGTGTTTGCGTAATTAACAAAATTTTTAATGCCAAACGAAAGAGCACGTCGAGACCTTTTAGTTGACCTATCGCACGCTGCTCTATGACGTAAGACGAGCGTGTTAGAGCCGTTTTGCGTTTTGGACCTTCGGGTTACTGTAGTGCGCGCAATTCAAACTTTTGAATTTCGACTTCTCTTAACGGAATGATCAGTGTGCCGAAACCTATTCAACGAACTCAAGATCGTCTCTCTATGACGGAAGACGAGCGAGTTAGGGCCCATTTGCTGTTTGAACCTTTGGGTTACTGTAGTTTGCGATATTCAAACTTTTGAGTTTCGACCAATAGAAGAACAAATGATCAGTGAGTCAAGAGCTATCCAGCAACTCAATATCGTCTCTCTGCAACGCACGCTGAGCGAGTTAGAGCGATTCCTATGCTAAAAACGCAAGAATGTCGCTTTTTCGTTTTGCGTGTTTGCGTAATTAACAAAATTTTTAATGCCAAACGAAAGAGCACGTCGAGACCTTTTAGTTGACCTATCGCACGCTGCTCTATGACGTAAGACGAGCGTGTTAGAGCCGTTTTGCGTTTTGGACCTTCGGGTTACTGTAGTGCGCGCAATTCAAACTTTTGAATTTCGACTTCTCTTAACGGAATGATCAGTGTGCCGAAACCTATTCAACGAACTCAAGATCGTCTCTCTATGACGGAAGACGAGCGAGTTAGATAAGTTTTGCGTTCTAAACATTTGGGTTACTGTAGCTCCCGAAATTCAAACTTTTGAGTTTCGACCAATAGAAGAAAAAATGATCAGTGAGTCGAGAGCTATCCAACCAACCCAAGATCGTCTCCGTACGACGCACGCTGAGCGAGTTAGAGCGATTTCTGCGTTAAAAACGCGAGAATGTCGCTTTTCGTGTTGCGTGTTTGCGTAATTAGCAAACGTTTTAATGCCAAACGAAAGCGCACGTCGAGACCTTTTAGTGACCTATCGCGCGCCGCTCTACGACGTAAGACGAGCGAGTTAGAGCCGTTTTCACTTTGGAGACGTGGACTTAGACTTAGACACACTTAGAGACGTGGACATTCGGGTTACTGTAGCGCGCGTAATTCAAACTTTTGAATTTCGAAACCTCTTAGCGCAATTCTCAGTGAGTCGAGACCTATCCATAAAGTCCAAGATCTCTTTCCTACGACTTACCAACGGCGAGATCTGAGAGCGTGACGAACGGACGAACGAACGGACGAACGGACGCACGCACGATAAGCTCTCGTAGGGGTTCGCCCGGCTGAGGCCGGGCGAAAAAAACAGTGTTGGGCGAACTTTTCGTTTAGCACCTAGTCTGCAATAAGCGACTCACAGTCGATCGATGTCTTCTCCCTCTTGGGTGTTGCGCTCCATAGCTGGCTTCAGTCTAAACCAGTCGAAGGGAGACGGGCATTTTGTCCCGATTGTACTCTGACCCTTCGTGCCGCTTACGTAAGCATACACCCGTTTGTATTGAACGTGCCTTCTGTAGACGGCTGAATAGGGAACAACAAGCGACTCGTGCTACAAGTGTATTTCAGGCACTTATAATGTTATTTCTTTTAGTACGAATTATGTACGAAGCAAAGTCCGTGTTTCATACAACAATTACAGAATATTCTTTCACAAATAGGTATGTAGCTTCTGGTTAACGACTTAGAAACTTGGACGATGCACTGTGCCAATTTCGGTGCACTGGATGGCAACATAACAATGAAATGACAGGGCGCGTAAACAAAAGTGAGACCCCTAACTTTGCTGCCGCCGTTCTCGAGCTTGACTCAACATAACATGTCCCAATTTGGACTGGACATACTACAGGGTGTTTCTGATTGTGTCAAAATTGTAGACCGTTACATATACTAGAGAGAATGGCATCGTTTTGCACAAGGTCACGTCGAAAATCGGGTGCAGCGCCTCTTCACTGCAGGAGATTGTGCTGGAGTGGAAGTAGGCCGAGGAGCAGCAACAGCACGATCTCCTGCAGTGTGAAAAGCCTCTGCACGCGATTTTCGACGTGACCTTGTGGAAAGCATGCCATCTTCTCTCTAATATATGTAACGGTCTACATTTTGGCACGTAATCAGTAACACCCTGTAGTGTGTCCAGTCCAAATTGGGACACGCTATGTTGAGTCAAGTTCGAGATCGGCGGCGGTTGGTCGCACTTTTATTTACGCACCCTGTACATATGTACATGGTATTGAAGGTGCGGCTTTGGAGGTTTTGCTCATCCAGATTCTCAAACGATAGCAACACGAACGCAGACAATCTGAAGAATTTGGTAACAATAGCAGGAGACGCAAACCGCCAAAACCGGACTACTGTAGAGCAGCAAACTTTCGCGGCATAAAACTTTCGCGGATTGTCCGCTGCTGACCTTTTTCGCGCAAAAAACTTTCGCGGTCGGCTGAACTGTTTACTGTTAACGTGCAATGACGTTATCGTGCACTTTTTCGCTGCATAAAACTTCCGCGAAATCCGAGAAAGTTTGCTGTTTTACAGTAGCACTTTTCAAAGAGCTAATGGTAACATCAACAACTGAGAGGAATCGCTCATATCTTTACACCCGTACGCCAATGTATCGCCCGTTTTAAACAAAATTGTCTAAGCCATCCGCAAGCCAGAGTTCTTCACAAGAATACCGACTTGGAGTACTCAAAGCACAATCACAATCAGGTACTACATACCAGGAAAACTGACGCCGTTACCACAACCAACAGGAACAGAATCTTGTCCGGATTTGTACCTAAATGGAAGGACATGTTTCCCGTGACACTACGCCTCAGCTGCTTCTTTCATTGTGGACAAGAATTCTAATCCCGCAACGTTAAACTGCACAACTTTTAACTTGACATCACTGACCACCGTCTAGTCGATCGGTGCAGAAACCTCTCGCAGAACTCAATCGGCCACTCCTGTGACTTGTGGGGGTCGTTTAGAAAACTGGCTCGCCCTAATTCTGAAACTGCCCCAATTTGAATGGTAGTGCGTGTAGTCAACAGAAAGCAGTAGGTACACAAAGTGCGAAGATAGCACAAATGCCTGGAACAGAATAGAAGAAGTCGACTGGCTGAAGTCCCATTTTGCGAGGCGCGGTGTCTTCGTCGAAGTCGGTGTACTCCCTGGTGTACCAGAGCCCGTTGAAGCAGTCTACCCTGACCTCGTCCATTGGTTTGCTGCAAGAGTCGCAATATTAAATTTTGATTCGTGTGTGCACAATTAGGGTCACCCCCTGTTGAACGCGCATTACACGACGTTTCGGTGTCATATTAATGGTTCTGAAGCTAGTGAGGAGACGGACCGCTTAAGCGGAAAACTGCAGTCGTTGGAGAGGGCAGGGGAGGCGCAATAATGCTACGATACCTACAATACATGGCCTGAAATATGCACGTTAGGCCATGGCCCCGCTTGGTGGTTGGTTAGTGACGCACGTTGTTCTCCTGTATTATACTCCTTGCGCTATTAGCATGCAAGGGTCTGCTCTGGATTTTCAACACTCGTCCCTCTGGCCCTGTGCCTAATCTCTCGGTCGCTACGTACAGTACCTGGGCCCATGTCCAGGAAGGAAAAGCTGCACTCTGCCCAGTCGATCGCGTCTCCTGACCCTGATGCCTTCGCCGTGCAGAAAATCGGACTCGAGGCCCAACTTGCTGGTCACGCGGTAGTATGTGTAGCTCTCAAGCCGTTCGTCCAGCTTTGCTTCGGTCCCACGCATGTCGGGAAGTTGTAGGCAACCGTCCACTCGTTTTTGAGTGGCTTCGCAATGTGCAAGTCATTAGCAGATTTTGATTTGATGGAGTACGAATGGAGCATTCACCATTTTTGTCCGCCAGTGCACACTTCATCCCACGACACCGAACGTCGAGTGACTTGACGTGTGACGGTGGTTCGGAGCCCTCGCCGCAGAGGCAATCTTTGTGGTCGAAGCAGCTACGCGCGACCACACGCCTGAATACCCAGCCAATTTCGCCAATGTATGTGCCATGTTCGCATCGGGTTGCTTGTTTTAAAATAGGGCTCAGTTCATCGACAGTACATTCAGCTCTGATTTTGACTGGGACTGTGATGGGTCCGTAGCCCTTCAAGTTTTTACACACACTCGAATGCCTCAGGCGGCAACACTAGCGTAAGGCTCGGCCGACTGAATTTGCAGCGTTTGTTACAAGGTTTGCACACCTAGGGGACTTTGTAAAATTGGGGATATTTTCAAGGGTTTTGTCAAAGTTCCCAAATTTCGACAAATTCAAAGAGCTTAAATTTCAAAACTTCTTTGCACGGGTGTATCGAGCATAGTCTGCCAAGTATTTATCAAATAGTTTCAGATTTTCTAATTAGCGAAATTAGGTATATTTTCAAGGGTATTGCTAAAATTCCCAAATTTCGACAATTTCGAATAGCTTAAATTTCAGAATGTCTTTGCATGGTTGTGTCGGGCATAGTCTGCCAACTATTTAACAAATAGTTCTATATTTTATAATTAACAAATTTAGGAATATTTTCAAGGTTTTTCTCAAAATTGCCAAATTTCGACAATTTCAAACAACTTAAAATTCAAAATATTTTTGCGTGGACGAATCGGGCGTAGTATGTCAAGTAATTATACAGCAGTTTCAGATTTTAGAATTCACGAAATTAGGGATGTTTTCAAGGTCTTTTTTTCAAACATGGCAGATTTCGGCAATTTCAAATGGCTAAAACTTAGCAGTATTTTTCCATGGATGTGTCCGGCAACGTATGTTTTTGCCACATATTCAATCGAAGACGAAACGCGGCGATTCTGTTCACTGTGCGGTTCTGCAATCTGCAGCAACGGTGCCGTAACCATCCGCATTTGTGACCCAAAAGAAAAGGGCGTCGTCCCATTTAGACCCTCTTTATTCCAAAGTGAACCTGCGGCGAACATTCCTGATCCATTTATGGATCAGTACCCACCAATGCGCCTTACAGGCATCGATTGCCCAACAATGGCACAAACTTTCTCTGGAAACTCGAGGTAACTGCGGCGAAACTCCCCGAAGAAATGCTCAACTTACTATTCTGACACTCTATGGAATATACTCCTCAAATGCACGACACACTATACAATGCCAATCAACCATCATCGGGTATCCAGTTTTTACTCTAAGCTTGTTGACGTTCTCAGTTCGTTTACTCGTGTCGTTTCCGGAGGTAGCGTTTATGGCATTCTGATGAGGTTTGTGTTACTGTGGTGTGTGAAACTTGAATGTTTGGAACTGTGCGTGCAGCGTGATAGGTAAACAAGCACCATGGCAGCCGTGGAAGACGCACCGTGAGGGGTGGGCAAATGGGAGGCAAACACTTCTAGCTCTGCTCTTCGCTTCGCACACAGTCCAGCCTTTGCAGCTACAGTACTCGCACTCCTCGCAGTCGAAATCGCTGTTGCACTTGAATGCTGTAAACAGACGGTGATGTGGCGCTGACGTGTGGATGGAGTCTAGGAAATGCACAACCGAGAGCGTAGAATGCAAACAAACTGATGTACAACGACCCTTCCTTATTAGTGCTTGAGGAGACACTCACGAACTCCCGGCCTCCGTAGTCTCGCGGCGCTCTCATCTACCCTGACCGCAGCGAACGCGTCCACCTGGTAGGGCATACTTTCCTTCACCAATTCCCATTTCCCTTTGGACCAGGAGAACTTCTCGACCGTCCCTCCCCGGCCGGCGTAGCCGAATGCGAGCAGTTGGTTGCCGTCGGTCGTTAGCAGGCCGAATTTCTCGCGAACCAGCACTAAGTGGGGGAAGTCTGTCCAATTGTCCACTTCGAAGTCGTACTGGTGGCACAGCCACGAAAGCGAGCTTCCGTCGTAGTTGCCTCCGCAGGCGAGGATTCTGCATTGGTTTCACTGGAAAGAGTTACATAGCTGCTGTTATCACCTTGGTTCCCGTTACAATAAGGTGCCGATCCCGGTGAGTCAGCGGGATTACCGATCCCGTTTAACTAAAGTGGTCTTAACAACCAGTCACCGATCCCGTTTAAACAAGCTCCGGTATTAAAAACTTGAGTTTGTATTCTGACTGACATTGCAAAGAGTTGCGTTCTTTCTGCAGAGACTGCGAGAGTTCAACGCCCGCATGCTCCGCTTCATGAGTCCCGCTCCGCAAGAGAGTATTGCATAGCAATATTGATTTCGCCCGCGATTTGGCTTTTAGAGCAACAACATCCCTCTTTCAAGCAACGCTTTAAAAAAGTCACAAAAAGTTGTAAAAGTTTTGGCAAACAATTGACAGAGCACAAAAGAGCACACTACGAGCAATCACACCGTGTCGCACTTCTGCATGTTGCAAAGAGCAATCTTAGTGTTAAAATCTCGAGAATGGCGTTTTCTGCGGTGCGTGCTTGCGTTATTGAAAAATTTATTGCAGCCGCATGAAAGAGCACGCCGAGAGCTTTCACCTGACGTGTCGATTGCGGCTCTACGACGCAAGACGAGCGAGTTAGAGCCGCTTTGTGCTTTTGCACTTTCGAGTTACTGTAACTCGCGACATTCAAACTTTTGAGTTTCGACCAATGGGAGAACGAATGATCATTGAGTCGAGGGCTATCCAATAAGCTCAAGATCATCTCTCTACGACGCAAGTTGAGCGAGTTAGAGCGAGCTGAGCGTCAAAATCCCGAGAATGGCGTTTTCCGCGGTGCGTTTTTGCGTAATTGAGCAAACTTTTGTAGCCGCATGAAAGAACACGTCGAGAGCTTTCACCTGGCGCGTCGATTGCCACTCTACGACGTAAGACGAGCGAGTTAGAGCCGTTTTGTGCTTTTGCACCTTCGAGTTACTGTAATTCGCGAAATTCAAACTTTTGAGTTTCGACCAATGGGAGAACAAATGATCAGTGAGTCGGGAGCTATCCAAAAAGCTCGAGATCGTCTCACTACGATGTAAGTTGAGCGCGTTAGAGCGATTTTAGCGTCAAAATGCCGAGAATGGCGTTTTCCGCGGTGCGTGTTTGCGTAATTGAAAAAACTTTTGCAGACGCATGAAAGAACACGTCGAGAGCTTTCACCTGACGTGTCGATTGCCGCTCTACGACGTAACACGAGCGAGTTAGAGCCGTTTTGCGTTTTGACCTTCGGGTTACTGTAGCGCGCGCAATTCAAACTTTTGAATTTCGAAACCTCTTAGCTGAATGATCAGTGAGTCGAGACCTATCCGTAGAGCCCAAGATCTCCTCTCTACGACTTTCCAACGCCGAGATCCGAGAGCGTAACAGACGGACGGACGGACGCACGCACGCACGCACGCCGAGCTCTCCTAGGGTGTCGCCCGCCTGAGGGCGGGCGAAAAAATCCTGGGCTGGCATTAACGGGATTGGCGATCAGCCAAATCTGTCACCGGGAGCATCCCGCTCCTGTTTAATGGCTTGTTACAGGGATCGGACTTTCGAATAGCAGACTGATCCTGCTGAGTAAACGGGAGCGGACTTTGCCTTTCCCGGTAACGGAGGCGCAACACCAGGATCGGAGTGCTGATCCTGGTGTTGCACCTCTGTTAACGGGATCGTTTCCGCTCCCGTTGTCGACCTTTAACGGGACCTCACCAGGACGTCCCCCATTTACAACACTGGGATCGGACGATTTGTAATGGTCGCCAAGGGGTTATGATCTCACACACATCCTGGGCACACCTGCTGTCCCCGTCGCTCGCGCGGAACACCGTGGCAGCGTGGAATGCCACTTCCCACTTAATCGGCGTCAGTCTCTCCCACCTGCCGCTGCCAGGTGTGTGTTTGAGCAGTCTGGTATCGTTTCTCCCAGGAGTCCATTTGGAGGCGCCTCCGATGAGATAAAGCGAGCCTCCGTGTGAGACTGCAGCGGCCCCAGTGAGGGCCACGGGCAGGAGAGCGTCCAGGGTGCTCCACTGGCCGCTGGAGAAGGAGAAGACCTCGCAGGTGTCGCGTAGGTTGGTCGCAACGTAGGTTTCGCTTCCTCCGCACACGTAGAAGTCGTCGTCTGAATGTAAATCGCAGAAATGCAACAGTCGTATAAATCGGAATGCAATTGCTGTAGATTACAAGCACGCAATCACTGTAGATTGCAGGAACGCAACGAAGTTGCAGTACCATATTGGAGTGAGTTGCTTCACAACCGAGGGGCGAAACACACATTGCACCGCTATTTCTCAAGTAAACCTCATACCAATGACAGCCGAGGCGGCGTAGACCCTTTCTCCAATGGCCATGGGTGGTCCCGGCTTGAACTGGGCGCTCTCCTTGTCATACAATAGGGTGGTGTTGGAGGGATAGAGAAATACTTTCAAATCGGTGCTGTAGTGCTCTCCTCCGGCCAACATCAGCCGGCCCTTGGAGCTACCGGCCACGTGACCGTACCTACAGTACTCTCTTTTACATGACGAAATTTTTTAAGTTACAACGGCACAGTGCGTTTTACCATCACCCAACCCACCTGCCCATGCCCAGTCTGTTGGCGCCTCCCTTCCATGGTCTAACGCGCCCAGTGGCTGGGTCGAGCTGCATGTTCCACAGGGGGCCAGTCACGTACGAGGCCGACCGACCGCCGAAGAACACTAGCGTCGTCTCTACGGCACGAGTTTCAGAGTTAGAGTGAGTCTCTACAGAAGGAGAGAGAGTAGTGCCCCCAAAACTCTGAATGAGTGCCCCAATGCTCCAAGCGCGGCATTCATCTAATCACGAGGTGGATGGATCGGCAGGTCCAAGAATCTCGTCTGTGGAGCGTCGTCATACCGCAAAGGTTCTCTACGTCTCCAAGCAAGATTTCCTTTCAAATCAGGCTATGCTAGGCTCGCCCTGCGCCCACAGTCCACAAGAGTCAGTCGACGTCGCGCCTGGCTGATCTCAGCTGAGGCTTAGCGCGACCACCAACTTCTCCTGCTGCTTAGGCGAAGTTGGTTAGGCTTAGGCTTAGGCTTAGTCCGGCTGTGCGCACCAGGCGATTCACACGCAATAGTAGCGCGCCTCTCGACCCTTTTGACACTCATTCAGAATTTGGGGCCATTCATTCAGACCCAACCGAGATAGACAGTTCTGTTCGTTCTGTTTAATCGTTCTGTTTAGCATGCAATCTGAAGCTAGGCATGACTAAAGGAATGGAAGGCAAGAGTTGAAACGTTCATTCTTGTGTGGTTCTTGTGCAGCCGTCCATAGGCGCGTATGTATCGGCAGCACTTACTGGGAGCAACGAACGTCAGCTGCAGAAGCGCCACGAAGAGCAATACTGGGTGACGCATAATGCACAGAAGAAGTGAACAAATACCTTGCGAAAATGGCTGCAATAGCGCGAAGAGAGCTTTTATCTCGGGTGGCTGCGAACACGCGGCAGCTTTGGACTAATAGCGCATAAATTTGTTACTGTCTGCATCTATTATTGCTTATATTGTGATAATTGTATACCTACCTATCCCTATTACGGTGTGAACTCCGGAAAACCGGCAGGCGTTAGCAATAGGCGGTTATGGTATCCGCATTATGCCAACTTCAGCCGTGGCAATGCACATTGCTCAACGTTGGCCTGCGTATGCCGTCAGGGTAGCCTCTATGCCACAGGAAGAGTCAGACTACCGTAGTTATCAAGAGTGCGCAATAATCTACATTTTACAACATAGGTATGTACGCACTATGGTATGTGCTTGCAAGCGTATTGAGCTGCTGCACACAGTGCCGCCATTCTGCTGGCTTCAACTACAACATACATACATCACACTACAACAAGTTTATAGAAGTTCCGGCAAACGGCTATGGGCGTTCCTACACTGTATTGGGTGTCTATTCCTTTGACGAACGGTCCTTGTAATTTTGACGTGCGGTCGTTCAGAATTGGCTGCCTAACGAGCCAAAGATCAATGATGCCTCAGTTATTACAATTTCCTCCTCTCAAGGGAGAAGGCTTTTGCTTCCACCGCCCTACCAGACGTCTAACGGATTTCTCTCTTGTCTGATTAGCCAGCCGCGACCACTCTACCAATTATCACACAGAACAGTGCCATCCTTTCTTCCTCCCCTAACTGGTGCCACTGACGTAATGGGTGGGCCACCACAAAGGACGCTAATTCCAGGGGGCCGTAATCGAACAGCATTCGTCAAAGCCTGAGAAATGCCAGCGCTTTTATCGTGCGTTTGTGTTCTATTTCCCTTTTCGCTCTATTGTATTTCGCGATATCAATACATTTTACTAAATTTTACTCCTGAATTGGAAATTTTAATTACATTTTACTAAATTTTACTCCTGAATTGGAAATTTTAGTCGTTTCAATAATTTGGCGGTTGGGGAGGAGGGGGGGGGGTCAAATCTTACCCCACCCCAACACTCTACTCCTCCCAGTCTAACAGACGCCCCCCCCCTCCAACCACCATGTACGGACCTCCCCCCCCCCCCCCCCCCCCCCCCTTCTCCTCAGACAAACCGAATGGCGCAACGGAACAACAACTGCGCTCGGTCGGCAGCGTGTCCACTGTAGACTTCGTCCCTCGCCTCGCAGGCAGGAGAGGTGCCTGTCTAGGCAAGTGAATGGAAGACACCAATGTGGGCCGAGTAAGACAGAGAGTGTGTGTGTGTGTGTGTGTGTGTGTGTGTGTGTTGTCCGGGCGCAGGTGTTGCGCAAAGGAGTGGACGCGAAAGACGCTTGCGACTTGGCTCTCCGCTTTCAGACGCCGAGAAAGTCAAATGAGGATGAGTCCGTCTGTAGTGCGGAATAGTGGGTGCCCTTCGATTCTTGCCTTCCGGCGTCCCTTTGGCGAGCGTTCAAACTGTGTGCCGCAAGGTTAAGTAATGAGGACATAATGTTATGAATTCTGGACTGTTCGACTCAATGTTCCGCGTTGTGTATCAATGTCATACTGTACTGTTGTGCACGTAGGGTACTTGAACTGATTCCCCCCTCACCCAACCTAACGGCTACGAATGAGAGTGAGGAAGAGGATAGTAACGATTCCACTTCTGGCACGATGGTCGGATCTTAGATTTTGGAGCCTCCGCCCAGCCGATGCGCAGCTTTCCGCTGTACGTAAATGGCCGATCGTTAGTTTGATATTAGCCACGGGAGAAGAAGGTATTCCCATTTATATTGCGGCGAAATCTGGTGTGCAACAGAGAAGGGCTCAACTCTCGTGCCATCAAGAGTTCAAATCCATTCTCGTAGACGCAACACGTGCTGGATTTCTCTGGTATGTATGTCTGACCGTTGTTTGCAACATCTAAAGTGTATCTTGAGAACGCTGTTGGTAACATATGGTATTGTACCTCTCTGTCTATTGTCCAGTTCGCAAGGCTCGCTAGCTATATACCGCACTTCTGTGTACTCCCGCCCAGCGAGTTGACCGACTAGGATGTAGCTGGACAGTCAATATTCAGTTGCGCGGCAGGCACTGTACAAACTTTGTTATTGTCAAATGTCAAGTTACCGTTGTGCAAGTTTTGCAGTCGTAAACTTTCTAAGAGACAGACCTTTGTTGCCGGGTCTGGTTCCCAACCCCCCGCAGTGCCCTCCAAGTGACTGCCCAAGGAGTGGAAAGAAAGTCGGTCAGAGGCGGATTGTTTTCCCACCCAATTGGTTACTACCCGCCCGTTATCTAAGCGTCGAAGGATGGATATTTGGGTCGCTCTGCATCAGATTACCCCCCCCCCCCCCCCCCCCCCCCCGAAAACTTGTCCGGACCACCCTTCAAGAAAGAGTAACTCAGACGTCCTATTATGCGATTCGCCTGTCTGGGTTGCGCTCAGACCTCTAGTCATCTTACGCCTCCCCCCCCCCCCCGCCCCCCCTCCCCCTCCCCCCCCCCCCATCTCATCGGCCTCAGACCATTCCCCCCCTTTCGCCTTCCGTTGCACAACGCTCGTCTCGCTTGGGCGCGCCTATTTTGGGGGCCCCTCCATTCTAAAGGGGGTATGGAATCCCCCCCCCCCCCCCCCCCCCTTAAAGCAGGCGCTGTGGCAATCTTCGCCCTCTGACCTATCGAGTGGCGTGGCCGGAGGCCTTTGAAGTCGCCGCGCGCATCGCAGCCCTTTTGTCTCTCTCTGCCGTCTCTCTTTTCGGCTTGCGGCGTAATTATCGGCGAGCCCGCTTTGATCTTGGGCAATCTTAGAGGGAAAGGGGAGGGGGTGCGAGTGTTTAGGGGGCTGCTGCGCCCCTTGGCAGACGGCCGAGCGAGCGGCCAGCCAATATCCCCCTTTGGGCGCTTGTCTGCCCTCCTTTCCCCGTCTCATTCGTCCACTGGTCACTCTACTCTCTTCCTCCCACATTCATTTCCAATTCAGGAGTCGGAAGAGAAGGTGATTTGTGGCACGCACTTCGGAAGAGTGCTAGGAATTCTGGTAATCTGCTGCAAAGTGCGAGATGGCCCTGGCGACGTCTTCGCAACAAGAAGACCCCACTGGTGAGTGCGGAGAGCTTTGGGCGTGTCATGGTGTTGCCTCTCTGGCGATTCTCTCCTTACCGTGACTCGTGGAAATACCAGGCTCCACCTGTGTATAAAGAGCCGCCCTCTCCGATCAGGGTGACCAATAGAAACGCATTTTAGTTTCAGTTTCAGTCAAAATTATGGTCCTGGTCGAGTTTCAGTTTAGTTGTGCTACCTTCCCAGCTTCAGTTTCAATAACTGAAGTCTAGTAGCAGATTTTGCTGGAAATTTCATGAAATACGTTGAAATTGTGCAATATTTGAGTGTCAAGTAACTGAATCTATTTTGCGGGTTTCTGTTTCAGTTTCAGTTCAGTTTCAATTCCGGCAACCGTATCAGTTTCAATTCAGTTTCAGTTTCAGTTAACTGATTGCAACTGAAACTGAAACTAGTTTAAGTTTCTTTTGGCCACCCTGCCTCCGATCCACTGTAGTCTTTTACATTTTCGTCCGCTTTCAACTTCGCACGTGTCTCAACGTCCCAATGTCTCAACCCTGCCATCCAACTCTTTAGCGCAGTTCAAGTCCTTCCACCACTCCACCTTCCCCTACGACCCCTCCTCTGCTCTCATGAGCTACGCCAAGTACTGGTCCAGTGGAAGTGCCAGCGCTGGCCCCCTGGACTACTCTGCTACAGCGGCTGGGAACACAGCAGCTCAGCAGCTGATGGCCATGGCCGTGAAGCAGCAGACCGAGTGCCAGCCACAGAGCCCGGTCGTCTCTGCAACGACCACTGGGATGACAGGTGGGGATTAGAGGATACGGTAGGTGTTATTTATCTGGAGAAAGTTACATGGATACTACTTTCTGGTGAGAATTGTTAACGAATGTGTAAACACGCCACAGTGTGACTCGTGTGTTGGTGCAGGTCCGCTGAAATGCATGTCACAGACTACTGTTGGGATTCTGTGACACAACAGCCCACGAAATTCCCATAAGAACGCCTTGAGTTGAGTGCCAAGCGACTAGCCTTGGTGTTGAAATACCATCTAGCCAACGAAGTTCGCGATTAGGCAGGCCGGCAAGTTTTTAGGGCATGCCGGTGTAACTAAGTTAACATTTAAAAAAAACTGAGAATTTTGTGGATGGAGAAGAGGCGAGGTTGTGTACTTTGGAACCCTGGATAGTGGATGGATCGGGGTAGCGACTCTTCCTCCCCCCCCCCCCACCCCCACCCCCACCCCTCAACCATTGTATGATTCCCACTCAGTCTCTTCCTTCCAGCCAGCCCCTACTCCACCGGCTATCCTCAGTACCCCATCGTTCACTCCACAACGGGTCCCATGCTCGGTCCGGGCTACCCGCCCGCCAAGAAGAAGGCCCAGCCCGTGCCCGAGACCCAGAAGGACCAGAGCTACTGGGAGAGACGGAGGAGGAACAACGAGTCGGCCAGAAGGTCCAGAGAAGCGAGGAAAGTGAAGGAGGAGACGACGAACTTCAGGTGAGAGAACTGATTGAATGCAGCGCTGTTGGAATGAACGAACGAGCGGACGGACGAGCGCATTTGCATTCGCTGGCTCACTCCACTCTGCTCCACTCCCACTCTCATTCTAACCCTTACCCAACGTCCCAACCCAATCCCACTCACGCTCCCACTCAACTCCACTCCTCTCCCATACCAACCCCACTCCACTTCAATTCACTCCTACTCCTACACACATTCCCACTCCACTCCCACTTCACTCACACTCCACCACTCCCACTCCACCACTCCCACTACTACACTCCCACTCTACCTCCACTCCCACTCCACTCCACCCCTCCTACTCTACCACTCCTACTCCACTACCACTCCAACTCCACTCACCACACCACACTACACTACACTCCACTCCACTTCAAGCGTGTTTTCTCCACTTGTACAGGGTGGTCGTTCTGGAGCGGGAGAACCTGTCCTTGAAGGCGGAAGCGCAGATGCTGCGCGCCGAGGTGGAGCACCTGCGCAACATGCTGCTCTGCAACACGGCCACCACCATGCATCAACAGCAGCAACAGCAACAAATGCAGCAACAGCAGTGAGAGGACACGTAAGGCTGTCATTGAAATGACTACCGTAATGGCCAATCACAGAGCTTGCCGTCTGAGGCAGTGTTGCCACAACGTGTTGGTTTTCGTCACCCCTGGATTTCCGTGTAGTTGCGCAGGTACAAAGGGGCAACACATCAGATGACAGGCTCAGTGAGCGCTTTGCTCCTTGGAGCCGGCTGTTGGGCAGTAACTTTTCGAGACTTATCCGTTGCTCTGCGCACTTTACATGTATGTCTGTACACTGTGTTATGTGAGTTTCATCACTGAACGTTTGCGCGCCATATCGGATGCCGGGTCCTCCTGTCTGCTTGTACTACCTCGATCCAAACGGCGTTTATCCTGTTCGCGCATCTCAGGTAAACAGACAAAGACTATTGCCCACTCGCGGGTCTCAGATGTATTTAGCTTATGTACCTACTGGGTTATTGTCATATGGCGGGTTTGCTTTGATTCTACTGATCCAGTATTGATTTGTACCTTCTTGTGCACTGCACACTCTGCGCCTATAATTGGTGTGCCAATTCCATTGGTGCTCGTCTGATTCGATGCCAAAAGTATTACTGTACCTCTTGATCTATTAGGAAAGTTTAGTGCGAGAAAGCGTGCTAGTCTTGCGGTGCCGTCAATCGTTTGTCTTTGCGTGCAGTGCGGTGACTGTCGATAAAGATCCGTTGTCTAATTGCGCTGTGCAACCTAACGTGAAACCCTTGTCCCACCCCACCAGACAGTAAGGCTAGACGTCATTAAATGTAACTTCGGTTTAGTGCACTCAGTAGCACAATGACGAAACGAACGCAACGAAACGATACTTGATCAATGGCAGACTTGCAACGGAACGAACGCGAACGTCTTTGTTCAACTCGGCGATGATTCTCCACTTTCACGTCTGCATGACAGCCGGCTTCTTCACCAGAAACACAATGACGTCGCCCGGGTGAACAAAGGTGTCATCCCCTCTACCTTTCTTTAGAGTTTCCACAAAGTTCTCGCCGACATCATTCAACAATTTCTCCTGCTGATCCGCAGATAGGCAGTCGTAGAATTGGTAGAGAGGCTTGAAGCAGCGGATGTAGTCTGCAATTTGAGCAGAGCAGTAAAACGTAAGTGTAAGCAATAGTTTAAGCAGAAGTATATGCATAAGCGTGAGCATACACGTACGTAAGCGCGAGCGTGAGTATAAGCGTAAGCACAAGCGTAAAGCATAAGATTAGTCGTATTGAAAAGCATAAGCGTGAGTGTAAGCGCGAGCGTAGGCATAAGCGCAGACGCGCCCAACAACCTTTGGCCTCCTGTCTCTTGAACTCGAAACTGTCTTCCTCCAGCGTCAACTGCTCACAGAGGAAGCCGGCCTTTTCGAACAGAGGCCTGGCCACTGCCAGCTTGTTCTCGGCCAGAAGCCATGGGGCGCTGGGCAAGGACTCGGCCAGCAGTCGCTCGATGGGCTTGAGAATGCACACGAGGCTCATTCATGAGAATCAATGTTTATTATTTTTTTAATTGTGGGAGTCACTGTTCATCAATCCCCACCCCCCCCCCCCCCCTCCCGCGGTCAATATTCAATGCCTCAGGCAGCATTCTACCACCCACAAATAGCACCCTCCAAAAGTGTAAGCGTCAACCGTTCCTGGATGGGCCATTTGGGGGGGGGGGAGGGGAGGGGGGGGGGGGTGTGGGGAAACTGTGTAGCTCCACTGTTCAAACCTCCATGTCGTATCCCAGTTTGGCGAGGTTCTTCATCATGTAAATGTGGCCCATTGGCGGAGCAGATAGACAGTAACCCAAGAAGTATCCTCCAGGCTTCAACCAAGTGAACACTTTGGCGATGGCGCTTTCAACATTGGGAAGCCAGTGGAGCATCTAGAGTGCATTAACACCACATAATCAGCTACTTGCAGGCATCAAAATATTTAGATTTATACATGCTACGATTATGGAGGCAATGTTTGTTAAAACGCTACAATTAATTCTATTTCATTGCATTTTGTTGTACTTTCTTCTATTTACCAAGTAATTTACTTCAATCTAGGTAACGCTTAATTCAATTCAACACAATTTAATTCTATTTAATACAAGTTTAGTTAACTGTGACTGAATAAATGTTAAATATGAATGAATAATGTAACGTGCATTAAAAGTAATGACCTAATTTTGATTTGATTGTAATCTAATTACAATCAAATCTAAATTGATTAATTAATCATTTAATCCTGACTAAATCTTTTAATTTGGTTTAACCATTAATCATTAATGCAATTTTAATTAAAGCGAACCGTCTAGTTGACTCCAATGTTCTTAATTCCAATTTATTTGGCATGCTCGATTCAACACCTGCATTGAGACGGCCAGGTCGAACTGTCCTTCAAGCTTCTGCTTCCCAACTTCCTTCTCCAAATCGTCGAATTTCGCCGTCACGTACTCAATCCGGCTGTCGTTGTTGTTCCTCTTTGCGGCGCCGACCATATTCGGGCAGGCATCGAAGGCGAGAACGTCGTGTAGATTGGAGAACCGACTCAGCAACTTGGCAATCTCCCCCGTGCCGCAGCCTATGTCGATCGCTTTCGCGGGTGTGGGGAGATTTGAGATCAAATCGAAATTGCGCGCCACGTAGCACAGAGCCATGAAGTGCTGCTTCCTTGCGTGACGACTGTACTCCTCGCCGAGAAAGTAGTCGTCTTTTGGAAAGGACTTCGAGGACATCGCATAGAAGTTTGGGACGCTGACGTCGTTGCAAGGTTGTGGCAGGCAAGGCAACGCAAAACTATCACTGCGCAGTGAGCGAGCGCGCGACCTCTCGTGAACAGTTGGGGAGGCGCGTGCCTGTTGTACGTAGTTGCGCTTCTGTGCGTAACCTGCATTCCACAGCTGACGATGGTGAATAGCGAGACCTTCCGGGTTCTTCCGTATCACGCCGACAAGAGCGCATCAATGGCGCTGAAGGCCCTGATGTTGATTACGGTAAAACCCGGTACACCATACATATTTGTCTTAGTTCATGCACTCGCAAATTCCCTAATATTGTCCACTCTCGGGTCGCAGTGTCAGACGAATGTACAGGGTGTCCCACGGTTCGTGCCCGCCTTTTGATTGTTAATAACTCTGGCGAAACAGCTTCAATTTCAATGAAATTTCACATGCATGTAGGCAATGGTCTAACCTAGAGATCCTGAAAATTTTAAGGAGATCGGATCACTTAACGGTGGTCAAAGTGCCCGCCGTTTTGAGAAAGGCAGTTCTCACAGCGCGAGATAACCGAACGACACATCTTAGTGCACAAATCGGTGTCAACCGTTGTCTGGGGCTTCAGCATCAGTTGTCGACCATTTGGAGGATTCACAGAGTCCGTCTGCTTGAAGCGTTCCACGGTTCGACCAATCGTGCGCCTGTCAATCAGGTCAGAATCCGAAAATTGCTTTTGGAAGCGCCGAGGAGTCTCTTGCGCATTTTTTGTTTCGTAAAATGTTTTGACCATAAAGAGGCGCTTCTCAACGGTTCTGAGGGTTTCCATCTTTGCTTGTTACCTTGTTATACCACTTCAAACACAATTGGTGCAGTGAGCACCAACCTCGTTGGCTAAGTATCTTCACAATCAGGAAAACGCTGTGAAAACTACCTTTCTCAAAACGGCGGGCACTTTGACCACCGTTAAGTGATCCGATCTCCTTAAAATTTTCAGGATCTCTAAGTTAGACGTTTGCCTACATGCGTGTGAAAATTTCATTGAAATTGAAGCTGTTTCGCCAGAGTTATTAACAAACAAAAGGCGGGCACGAACCGTGGGACCAGTCTTGTCGATTGTTCCTGGGTACAAATTGTACCTCACAATTTGTACCACTAAATTGTTAACAATTTAGGAACAATAACAATTTGTTCCACTGGTTCCAGGAACAAAACATTAACAATAACAATTTAGAATGGCCCCAGAACAAAACAATTTAGACACTCTTAGATTGTACCTAAATTGTTCCGCAAGATCGGTAAAAGCATGGTGTAATCTTCAGTATTTATTGAGCAAATCTCTTATAGCTCAAGAATAGTTTGTCCTTTGTGTTGCAATTCCTTTGATTTGCTGGAGACTGTTTAACAAACTTCAACTCTACTGTGCACTCAATCTCTTCAGGAACAATTTAGGTACAATTGTTCCTGTATTGTTAACAATAACAAGAACAATTTGTCAAAATCCAATTGGAACAATAACAATAACAAAACAATTTATGAAAATACGCGGAGGAACAAAACAATAACAAAACAATTTAGAAAATTGTGGTACAACGACAAGACTGCGTGGGACACCCTGTACTTACCGTACTGGGTTTACGTCGCCGTGCAGTTGGTGGTGCCAATTCCATTGGTGCTCGTCTGATTCGATGGCAAAAGTATCGCTCTTGAACAATAAGGATAGTTTGGTTCGAGGGAGCGAGCTAGTCAAGCGTGTTTGCGTTTGCGTGCGGTGCGGTGACTGTCATATGAGATCGTTGTGCTGTGCGGCTTGACGTGTAAACCCCCTCTTGACAATAATCTCGTTTATTGCACTTTGACAACTTGCAACGAAGGCGATCGATTTTCTCAAAGTGGGAAGACGTTCTCCACCTTCACTTTTCATCACATCTGCCCGACATCCGGCTTCTTCATTAGAAACACAATGACGTCATCCCGGCCGACGAAGACGTCGTCTCCTTCGCCTTTCTGTAGAGTTTGCACAAAGTTCTCGCCGACGTCGTTCAACAGCTTCTCCTGTTGCTCCTCAGACAGGGAGTCGTACAGTTGGTAGAGGGGCTTGAAGCAGCGGATGTAGTCTGCAGTTAAAACAGAGCAGCATAAGCATAAAGTGAAGGCATAAGCATACCCAAACGCACAAGCATGCACATAAGCATGCACATAAGCATGCGCATAGGCACACGCATAAGCATACTGCTCATAAGAATACACAAGCATGCGCACAATACATAAGCATACTACGCGCAAGCATACTACGCATAAGCGTAGAGGCGTCGAACCTTTGGCCTCCTGTCTCTTGAACTCGAAGCTGTCCTCTTCCAGCGTCAGTTGTTCGCAAATGAATCCGGCCTTCTCGAACAGAGGTCTGGCCACTGACAGTTTATCCTCGGCCAGAAGCCAGGGCGCGCTGGGTACGGACTCGGCCAGCAGTCGCTCGACTGGCTTGACAAAGTGCATAGGTAGAATTAGCAGGTAGTGTGGTAGAATTGAACAGACAATGAACCCATTCACGTAATCATGAGGGTCGATGTGCGTTGACCCCCCCCCCCCCCCCCCTCATCGTCCCTCCTCAATGTTCAACCTACCACTGGCATCGCTCCACCACCCACAAATAGCACCCTCCTTCATTTTACACAGCAACGTTTTCGTGGACGGCAAATAAGACTGAGAGAGGCGACAGAATTACTAATGTCTAGTAGGTTTTGTCGAACCTCCATGTGGTATCCCATCTTGGCGAGGTTCTTCACCATGTAAAGGTGGCCCATTGGAGGCGCTGCCAGACAGTAACCTAAGAAGTATCCCCCAGGTTTCAACCAATTGTGCACTTTGGCGATGGCGCTTTCGACGTCGGGGAGCCAGTGGAGCATCTAGAGCGATTGTAGCATAGCAATTGTTTGGTGGTTCTATACTTACCACCAAATCGGCTACCCTGTTTAGTGGGTTGTTTACCATGTAATTATTCCTTATTTGTGTACTTTCCCCTGTTTAATTATATCTTAATTTAATTTAATTATTTAATTTAATTTAATTTAATTTAATTTAGTTTAATTATAATTATAATTATAATTATAATTATAATTTTAATTTTAATTTTAATTTTAATTTTAATTTTAATTTTAATTTTAATTTTAATTTTAATTAATTTAATTTAATTTTAATTTAACTTAACTTAATTTAATTTAATTTAATTTAATTTAATTTAATTTAATTTAATCTAATCTAATCTAATTTAGCTCAATCTAATTAAATTAAATCTAACTCGACTTTGACTTACTCAATTGAATTAAGTTAAAATTAATTTGAGTCGATCTTCACTATTTATACATCAATTACAATTCATCTAATACTGCCATTTCCACTCCAATCTATGGACTATACATTCGTATCGCACCTGCATTGAGACGGCCAGGTCGAACTGTCCTTCCAGCTTCTCCTTTCCAACTTCCTTCTCCAAATCGTCAAACTTTGCCGTCACATACTCAATTCGGCTGTCGTTGTTGTTCCTCTTTGCGGCGCCGACCATATTCGGGCAGGAATCGAAAGCCAGAACGTCATGTAGATTGGAGAACCGACTCAGAAGCTTAGCAACCTCCCCCGTGCCGCAGCCTATGTCGATGGCTCTCGCGGGAGTCGGCAGACTTGAGATCAGATCGAAATTGCGCGCCACGTAGCACAGAGCCATGAAGTGCTGCTGCCTGGCGTGGCGACTGTACTCCTCCCCCAGGAAGTAGTCGTCTTTCGGAAAGGTTTTCGCCGACGACATCGCTTGGAAGTTTGGGCCTTTGTACTGGTGGATTCTGCGGCAGGCAACGCAGCACGCAATTCCACTCTCCGCAGGGCGCGCGCGACGCGACGACCATTATGCAGCCTCTCGTAAACATTTGTGGTTGTGTGTGCGCGTCTGTGCAGAACCCGCCCAATTCAAAGCGCACTTTTGTGATACACAATGCCTGCAGTGTTATTGGCGTACTTCAAAGGAGCCTGTGAACAAACGAGCCTCTGGACTTTTAGAAATGCGTTTTGAAACCAACTCCAGAATGGGTACCGGGTTTTCCCCCAAGCCGGAGGTGTGCCCCCCCCCCCATATCCCACCCCCCGAGAGACCCCCTAGAATGTTCAAAAATTTTCGCCTGCGGCGCTTAACAATTTCTGGTATTAAAAGGGTTGAGTTTGTAGTCTGACTGACATTGTAAAGAGTTGCGTTCTTTCGATTCAGTGTCGTTATACCACAAGGGTCATTATACCACGGATTGAGACGTTATACCACAAATGGAGTCCCACAGAGCTTGTGCCGTTATGCCACAAGGCTGAGTCGTTATGCCACAAAGCTGTGCCGTTATGCCACAAGGCTGAGTCGTTATACTACAAGGCGTCACCCAAACGCTTCATTAGCGCTTTGGCAAAGTGGAAGGTACTGTGACGTTATACCACGAAAAGTGAGTCGTTATATATACCACGCTTTGTGCCGTTATACCACAAACAGTGCCGTTATACCACGAGTGTCGTTTTACCACAGATTTGTGACGTTATACCACAAGGTTGTGACGTTATACCACACGACTGAGTCGTTATACCACACGACTGAGTCGTTATGCCACACGGCTGTGACGTTACACCACCAGCTGTGTATTTATGCCACACGCAGCGCGATGTGGTGATAATCTTGACGTCACCGTACTCGATGATGGTTGATTGGCATTGCATAGTGTGTTGTGCATTTGAGGAGTATGTTCAATAGTGCGTCAGAATAGAAAGTTGAGCATTTCTTCGGGGAGTTTCGCCGCAGTTACCTCGAGTTTTCAAAGGTAGTTTGTGCCATTCTTGGGCAATCAAGATTCGTATTGGTGGGTACTGATCCATAAATGGATCAGGAATGTTCGCCGCAGGTTCACTTTGGAATGAAGAGGGTCTAAATGGGACGACGCCCTTTTCTTTTGGGTCACAAATGCGGGCGGTTACGACACCGTTGCTGTAGATTGCAGAATCGTAGTAATTGCCGCGTTTCGTGTTCGATCAAATAGGTGGCAAACATACGTTGCACGACACATACATGGAAACAAGCTTAGAGCAACAAGCTGCTTTAAAAAAGTTGAGTTGTTTTATTAATACAGAGTGGTTTGTGAGTGTTTTAAAGTGGAAGAGTAAAAGAGTGGATACTTTTGTAAAGTATTTCGAAGCCTTTCCGATATGACGCGCGCCCACCCGGAGTCCACTATTCATGCGCTACTTCTGACACGCTCCTTTCTGAGCGGTTGTTGCAAGGCAACATTGGGATCGCCCGGGATTAATTTTTTTAACAGGCAAAGTTGTTCGTAAGACAAGGGTTTAAAAAAACAAAAGTATTTCTTTAGGAATGACCGTTCAACAACTGCCTCAACGTAAGCTTTCAAACGGTCGAACGAATGCCGCTCTACAACGTAAGACGAGCGAGTTAGGGCCGATTTGC
The DNA here is from genome assembly GCA_030248115.1 of Linhomoeus sp. GSCO2_2. Classification (NCBI taxonomy): domain Eukaryota; kingdom Metazoa; phylum Nematoda; class Chromadorea; order Monhysterida; family Linhomoeidae; genus Linhomoeus; species Linhomoeus sp. GSCO2_2. Next base: position 31,149 of record JASAMZ010010115.1, read on the forward strand.
TGTTTGAACCTTTGAGAGCTCGCAAAATTCAAACTTTCGAATCTCGACTTCTCTTAAAGGAATGATCAGTGTGCCGAAACCTATTCAACAAACTCAAGATCGTCTCTCTACGACGGAAGACGAGCGAGTTAGAGAAGTTTTGCGTTTGGAACTTTTGGGTTACTGTAGCTCGCGATATTCAAACTTTTGAGTTTCGACCGATAGAAGAACAAATTATCAGTGAGTCGAGAGCTATCCAACCAACCCAAGATCGTCTCCCTACGACGCACGCTGAGCGAGTTAGAGCGACTTCTGCCTTAAAAACGCGAGAATGTCGCTTTTCGTGTTGCGTGTTTGCGTAATTAAGAAACTTTTTATCCCAAACGAAAGCGCACGTCGAGACCTTTTAGTTGACCTATAGCACGCCGCTCTACGACGTAAGGCGAGCGAGTTAGAGCCGTTTTGCGTTTAGACCTTCGGGTTACTGTAGCGCGCGTAATTCAAACTTTTGAATTTCGAAGTCTCTTAGCGCGTTTCTCAGTGAGTCGAGACCTTTCCGTAAAGCCCAAGATCGCCTTCCTACGACGTCCCAACGCCGAGATCTGAGAGCGTAACGGACGAACGAACGGACGCACGCACGCACGATAAGCTCTCGTAGGGGTTCGCCCGGCTGAGGCCGGGCGAAAAAACTGGGTACCCGATGATGGTTGATTGGCATTGCATAGTGTGTTGTGCATTTGAGGAATAGCATTTCTTCGGGGAGTTTTGCCGCAGTTACCTCGAGTTTTCAAAGGTAGTTTGTGCCATTCTTGGGCAATCGTTGCCTATAAGATTTGTATTGGTGGGTACTAATCCATAAATGAATCAGGAATGTTCGCCGCAGGTTCACTTTGGAATGAAGAGGGTCTAAATGGGACGACGCCCTTTTCTTTTGGGTCACAAATGCGGGCGGTTACGACACCGTTGCTGTAGACTGCAGAACCGCACAGTAATTGCCGCGTTTCGTGTTTGATCGAATAAGTGGCAAAACATGCGTTGCACGACACATACATGGAAAAATATTGATTGGTTATAGCCATTTGAAAATGGCGAAATCTGCCATATTTTACAAAAACCCTTGAAAATATCCCTAATTTCTTGAATTCTAAAATCTGAAACTGTTTCATAACTACTTGACGTACTACGCCCGGTACATCTAAGCAAAGATATTTTGAAATTTAAGTTGCTATTTAAATTTAACTATTTGCTAAATAGTTGGCAGACTATGCCCGACACAACCATGCAGACATTCTGAAATTTAAGCTATTCGAGATTGTCTTAATTTGGGAATTTTAACAATACCCTTGAAAATATACGTAAATTCGTTAATTATAAAATCCGAAACTATGTATTTATAAAAACCGAAACGCGGCCATGGCTTTTCTGAGGATAGTGTAGAGATTTTAGACGCCGATAACTTTGTGGCGCGCCGTAGGATAAAAGAGGCTCTGTACATTGCTGCTGAGCGAGATGCGTGCAATGTTCAAGGCGCGTCTATGCCCATTGCTGCTGCCTGGCTTTCATTATGCAGTGTGCTGTGACAATAGTGTGTGGTGTGATCGCGCGCGAATTCCTTCCATAACTGTTCATTTCGTTCGTCTTTCAGTGATTGGGTAGGCCTGAAGAAGCTGGCTGGTAAGCCAGCGAAACGTTGCCAATAAAGTCCTGCTAGCGCTGGGAAGCCATCACATTCAACCACTGTTACAATGCAGCGCTTCGAATCCTTCAAAGATGTTAAATACATGGCTGATTATGCTCGATACTTCCATGCAAAGAAATTTTGAAATTTAAGCTGTTTGAAATTGCCGAAAATTGGGAATTTTGACAAAACCCTTGAAAATATGCCTAATTTCGTTAATTATAAAATTTGAAACTATTTGTTAAATGCTTGGCAGACTATGCTCCATACATTCGTGCAAAGAAATTATGAAATTTATCTCATTAACCCCCTCCCCCCGCCAAATAGCGGGAGGGGACCTGGGGGGACCTGGCCGATTTTCGGACTGCATCCGTGAAAAGGTAAAGATGCAGTCTTTCCACTTCCAATTCCGGCATCTTCAGCTTTCTGTCGAAAAGCTCCCGTCCGACCATCCAATGATGCAATCCGCAGAGTGGAGAAAATTTTGCTCGGATGCAGTACAAAATCGGCAAGGATTCCATACTTCCAGCTTCAAATACCCCGGCTTCGTTTGAAATCGTTTTTTGGGATGCGATCCATTCGATTCGTGATACTTGTGTACCCCAACATTGAATTGGGCTGCAAAGGTTCCAATCCTAGTACAGAAGATTGCATCTTTGATTTTGTGACGATTGCCTCCTCGTCAACAAATTACCACCAACAGATACAGTCCAAGAACTACCCGGCCCCACATACGGACACAATCATCACAGTTGATATCTGTCGCGAACCCTGACCTTCTGCTTGCCCACAAGACTGGGATCATCGAAGAGGTACTTGCTCATGGTAATGAAAACCTCTTTTGTTCTGATTCCACTCTGTAACGTCACAATATGTTGCGCCTTTACTGCATCCCTCGTTCTCATGTCAACAGAAACGTGTGTCCTTTCGGATTGGATCCCAGTCTTTTCATCACTCTAGATGGCATCTTGCATGCACTAGCCGCACTCTGGGCTGACTGGGCCCGACTGCATCTTTTGTTCCAGTTTCCACACTGCAACGTCACAATATGTTGCGCCTTTACTGCATATCTCATTCTCGTGTCAACAGAAACGTATGTCCTTTTGGATTGGATCCCAGTCTTTTCATCATGACTCTAGATGACATCTTGCATGCACTAGCCGCACTCTGGGCTGACTGGGCCCGACTGCATCTTTTGTTCCAGTTTCCACACTGTAATGTCACAATATGTTGCACCTTTACTGCATATCTCGTTCTCGTGTCAACAGAAACGTGTGTCCTTTTGGATTGGATCCCAGTCTTTTCATCATGACTCTAGATGACATCTTGCATGCACTAGCCGCACTCTGGGCTGACTGGGCCTGACTGCATCTTTTGTTCTGGTTTCCACACTGTAATGTCACAATATGTTGCGCCTTTACTGCATACCTCATTCTCGTGTCAACAGAAACGTGTGTCCTTTCGGATTGGATCCCAGTCTTGCTTTTCATCATGACTCTAGATGGCATCTTGCATGCACTAGCCGCACTCTGGGCTGACTAGGCCCGACTGCATCTTTTGTTCTGGTTTCCACACTGTAATGTCACAATATGTTGCGCCTTTACTGCATACCTCATTCTTGTGTCAACAGAAACGTGTGTCCTTTTGGATTGGATCCCAGTCTTTTCATCATGACTCTAGATGACATCTTACATGCACTAGCCGCACTCTGTTGCTTCTGCTTTGCCCACCAGACTGGGATCATCGAAGAGGTACTTGCCCATCTCGACCTCGTGGAAGCGCTCAAAACAATGGAAACCTGTGTGTCCTTTTGGATTGGATCTCAGTCTTGCTTTTCATCATGACTCTAGATGACATCTTAAATGCACTAGCCGCACTCTGGGCTAACTGTTCCCGACTGCATCTTTTGTTCCGGTTTCCACACTGTTACGTCAGAAGATGTTGTGCCTTTACTGCATCCCTTGTTCTCGTGTCAACAGAAATGTGTGTCCTTTCAGATCGGATCCCAGCCTTGCTTATCATCATGACTCCAGATGCATCTTACACGCACTAGCCCAACTGCAACCTAAAAACTGCAAAAGATGGCATACTCATTACACACAATCACCTCTAGTGACCCCATCCTTAGCTCATGTATCAAATGTGTGTGGCGAGGAAGCCTTTTGAAGAAGACATGAAAGATATGATTCGGACAAGAATTGTAAAGATGCAATCAGACGCAATCTGAAGCTAAAGACACGCCAAGGACGACCCACCAGAAACTGAAAGATTACCCAAAGACACGCAGGCTAATGATGCAATCATCATAAATCTTGTGCATCTGGGATGGAATCTTCGCCACAAAAGATGCAGTCCGAAGCCAACCGAGCAGGGGGGAGCTGAGAATGACGAAGGATGGGGTATTAAGCTTGGAAAATTTTGCGGATGGGATCTGTCGTGTCAGGTCAGGGGGGAGCTGGGGGGACCTGGGGGTCTAGGGGGAGGCGGTTAATGAGTTATGCTTTTTCCATTTCTGAAAAAATTTCGCCGCTACCTCATCAGGCGAAAAAGTCGATTTTCGCCAATATTGAATTTTAATCGTGAATATCTCGAAAATGCGAAATAAGCAACAGAAACTGACATCGGATCCTTACTCAGCGACCTCGACTCTACTTGACTATACATGTCACATACTTTACTTCGGTGGCACGGACACACAGACACACACACGCACACACATTGTCATCCGTATATATACATCTCGCCGCGCTGAGGCGCGGCGAAACAAGCTGTGTGTGTAAAAAGTTCAACCTATACTTTGTGTCTGTCAAATCTTGGTGAAGAGTATAGTGAATTTCATTTGCATAATTAGCCGTATCTAGAGAAGGTATCTTGAAAACGCGTACCACAATTCAAGTGCAGCCATTACCACGATACGGTTGCCTGTACAACTGATCTAAAGCTCAGTGATATCGCCGCGTTCGCTAAATGGTATCGGCATGATACGACGCCGTTCATCTGAAGTTTTATACCTGTGGGAATACGCCACATCGAACAAAAAGACTTGCCAACTGTTTGGTGCAGTCGTTCTCTACCAGGAATTTCGTTTGGTGTACGTATTTCTGCGTTATGACGCTTTTGTCAATTTGTAGAATTTTGGCAAATTGTCGCGCATTTCTATAAAATTCCACAATTGCAAACAATTTTGTTTGTGTTACAAATTATCCGCGGTCTATGCTCTTTCCATTTCTGAAGAAATTTCGCCGCCAGTCCACCAGGCGATAAAGTCGATTTTCGACTTTTTTATATTTTAATTGTAAATATCTCTAAATTGCAATATTTCAAAACTGAAAAACTATGTCACAAATTCTTATTGGCTTATGGCCTTTCAGTTTCTGCATTCACGTTCGTCAATCAATGACGTTCTATTTTTGTCAATTTATGAAATTTCGACAAACAATTGCGTATTTCAATGAAATTCCACATTTGAAAAAAATTTCCTTTGTGTTACGAATTGTCCACGGCCTATGCTCTTTCCATTTCTGAAGAAATTTCGCCGTTAGTTCATCAGGCGAAAAAGTCGATTTTCGACATTTTCATATTTTAATTGTAAATATCTCTAAATTGCAATGTTTCAAAACTGAAAAACTATGTCACAAATTCTTATTGGCTTACTGCCTTTCAGATTCTGCATTCACATTCGTCAATAAATGACGTTCTATTTTTGTCAATTTATGAAATTTGGACAAACAATTGCGTATTTCTATCAAATTCCACATTGACAAAAATTTTCTTTTGTGTTACAAATTATCAGCGGTCTGTGCTCTTTCCATTTCTGAAGAAATTTTGCGTCTAGCTCATCAGGTGAAAAAGCCGATTTTCGACATTTTTGGATTTTAATTGTGAATATCTCGAAAATGCGAAATTAGCAACAGAAACGGACATTGGATCCATACTCAGCGACCTTGACTCTACTTGACCACATATGTCACATGTTTTACTTCGGTGCCACGGACACACACATACACACACAGACACACATTGTCATCCGTATATATACACCTCGCCGCGCTGAGGCGCGGCGAAAAAATCGGAACGACTGAGCAGGCAAATGAGTGAAAAATAAGCTGTCGAATAAACAAACGGGGAATAGCAGATGTTGAAGGGAACACGTTGACCAGCCGAACCCAACTGGAATAAAATTGGTGGGCCACTTATGTCGCGAATAGCAGTGGCTAGATGTGCAGCTCAAATTCACCGAGTGTGGTATGATAGCAGGAGTAGTCTTGCTTTGCTAATAGTTTCTCCGCCACACAACCGATCCAAATGAAACTTGGCGACAGTGTAAGGGAGGCCAGTGTCTAAGCAGGGCACTCACCAAAGCGCAGCCCCAATCTTCCAAGATGGCCAGTTCGCGGTCAGTTCACTTTTTCTCGCCATCGTACATTGGTGACCCATAGCTTTACCACACGACAAGCGACTGAGCTCCCATTCAGTACACAGGTACTTACAAGTGTCCTACATATGTGGTTCAAAAATCATTAAGATCGGGCGAGGCGTTCGTGAGAGATTAAAAAGTGCCAGTTTTTTCGGCGCTTTTCAAAATTCTTTAAGGATTTGAAAAAGTAGGGGTCGGGAGAATTGCTGTAACTTTTCAGTGCGTTGACCTAGAACCGCCAAACTTTGTACGGTTACTAAGGACATGTCCCTTTACACTTTGCACTTAGAACGGCGAAAATCGCTCATGCCACGAAAAAGTCGATTTTTTTTCCACGGAGCGTAATTTCTGTGCGTGTTGCGTGATTACCGCGAGATAAACACGCACCAACGCTAGACCTGCACCACTATCGACTGCCACCAAACCATGTCACATTCCTTTAAACAGGTGCAAGATTTCTGCAAAAAACCTCCAGTTCACTTTATTTTGAAACAGACTTTAGTTTATGCAACAATTCACTGGATGCAAAATTATCTTTTATTCAACATGAGACATTAGCGCAGTGGCGTAGCCAGGGGGGGGCATGGGGGGCATTTGCCCCCCCCCCCCAGATGCCGGCCGTGCCCCCCTCAGATGCCCGTCAGTAGAAAAAATTTTTGCCTGCGGCGCTATAAATAGTAGAAATTTTCGCCTGCGGCACTATAAATAGTAGCAAATTTTCGCCTGCGGCGCTATAAATAACAAAAATTTTTTGCCTGCGGCGCTAAAAATAGTACAAATTTTCGCCTGCGGCGCTATAAATAGCAAAAATTTTTGCGTGCGGCGCTATAAATGGTGACATTTTTTGCCTGCAACGCTGTAAATACTGGAAATTTTGCCTTCAAGACCAAAAGTACCGAAATTCTCGCCTGCGGCGCTAAATATACGGAAATTAGCACTAAAACAGCAAAATAATTTTGCCCCCCCTAAAATTTTTTTGCCCCTCCCAGTTGCCAATCCTGGCTACGCCCCTGCATTAGCGACCGTGTATACTGGGGCAGGGGTGACCATAGAAACTGATTTAGTTTCAGTTTCAGTTTCAGTATCTGTGCCAGTTTTTCATTTTAGTTTCAGTTTCAGTAAATAAATTTCTTGAGTTTCAGTTTCAGTTATTGAAACTGAGTTTCAGTATTAAGTACGCTGCTCGCGGCTGCAAAGCGTGCGTGCAATCTTGCATGGATACGTTGATGCGTTGCCGATTACCATAAATAAGGTGCATGCCAAGTTTGTTGTCATTGTCGATCAAGCAAAGCGTCAGATTAACATAAGACGAGCCAAACATGCGCCTCAAATATTGAAACGGTAACTGAAACTAGTTTCAGTACTGCGTATTGAAACTAGTTTTAGTACTGCACTAATACTGATTGCTTCTGTGGAGTTTCAATTTCAGTTTCAGTTTAAATATGGCTGATCATTTTAGTTTCAGTTTCAGTTTCAGTTTCAGTATCTGGTTGAGCGCGTAAGCGCTCAACCCAATTTGTTCGGCCGGAGGCCAGTGCGCCCCCGGGACTAGGGGTTAGTACTACGTCATATAGGTAGACTTAACCGATCGGGCTGAAATTTTCACCATAGTTGTTCATAGTAACAAGAAGTATTGTGCTAAAATTTCAGCCAAATCGGTCGAGTGGTTCCCGAGATATTAAACAAAAACTCTCGAAAAATTCAGCATCTTCATCTGATTGCCATGTTTTCGGCCTCGTTCTCGCGAACGGTACTAGCTAGGAGAGTGGTTGATGGTTCGTTAGAATCGCCTAGTAATGGCATTTGTTGTATTAAAAAATCACCGAGATCGGTTGGATACTGCAGTCGTGGGGCCCAACTAAAAAAATGGTCCCGCTCAAGACGGCCGAGCTCTACTGGTGCATGCTGGGGCGCCAATCGAAGTGCTCCCCCAAAACACACTATAGAGTGATCAAAAGTGTAGAACATTGCATCTTTCTAGGTCGTTTGAGTAAAAAGATACAAGGTGGCAAAAGTCCGGTCGGGTGCCGATCCGGGGCTCGGCTCAAGATGGCCGAGCTCTAGTGGTGCATGCTGGGGCGCCAATCGAAGTGCTCCCCCAAAATACACTATGGGGTGATCAAAAGTGTATAACATTGCATCTTCCTAGGTCGTTTGATTAAAAAGATACAAGGTGGCAAACGTCCGGTAGGGTACGGATCCGGGGCTCGGCTCAAGATGGCCGAGCTCTAGTGGTGCATGCTGGGCCGACAACCGAAGTTGACCACCAAAGTGCATCACAAGTTGAACAAATGTGTAAAACATTTCATCTTCCTAGGTAGTTTGGTTCTTGAGATATGGATGTCCAAAGGTTGGAACCAGTACAGTATGACATTATAACGAAATCGTAAATTCGTATAGTCGATGTTAAAATGAACGGTAGAGTGGTGATATGTATTGGAGGTGTTGTGGGTGGACTCTAGAAGGGTGGTGGGTGACAGAATGACATTATGACGAAATCGTAAATTCGTATAGTCAATGTCGAAATGAACTGTAGAGTGGTGATATGTATTGGAGGTGTTGTGGGTGGACTCCAGAAGGGTGGTGGGTGACAGAATGACGTTATGACGAAATCGTAATTCGTATAGTCGTATAGCTGTCTGTGCATCCAACCTCCTGAGGCCAGACCTGTCTGTGCATCCAACCTCCTGTGGGGTTTTCGAGGACACAGAACACGAATCCAGTGTTTGTTTCAGGATTCGAGCTGCCCTTTGCTCATGACCTCGATGGTACCCACTCCTGCAAACCTGTCCGTGAGGAGGAACCCCTCCCCCTCCCCCCACCCCCACCCCCTTAACCCCGACCCTCCCACCCCCTCCCGCTGAAGGTGTCCACTTCGTGGACATGGACAGCATACGTGTAACCGGGGGGGGGGGGGGGGGGGGGTATGGGGGGGGGGGGGGGGGGGTAAGCCCCCCCCCTAGCCGAAAGTGTACCCCCCCCATCCCCTCCCCAGGTACCCCCCTCCCGCATTCCCCGAAAGACCCCCCCCCCCTAAAATTTCAAAAATTTTCGCCTGCGGCGCTTAAAAATGGCAAAAAATTTCGCCTGCGGCGCTTAAAAATAGCAAAATTTTCGCCTGCGGCGCTATATTTTGGACATTTTTGACCAAAATTAAGCGATTTTTGGCACTTTTTCGCCTATTTTTGCAAAATTTTCTTATTTTTTGGTACTTTTTTAGCAAAATTTTTAGGTCATTTGACCCCCCCCCCCCCCCCTGAGGGGTCCTATACCCCCCCCCCGACCCCCCCCCCCCCCCCCTGGCCGGTTGGCGCTTACACGTATGATGGACAGGGAGTGTATTCTAGGAAAGTTCCCCCCTAGTGGGGGGTAAGGACAGGTGAATTTGTTCGGGCTGAAGTTGAACAGGCTGTGTATCTCAGATGACTTCTCAGCCTCTAAGCTACACGAAAAAATTCAGCGTGCTCTGTTTGCGGGTGCCAAACTCGCTTCAGAGTGAGCAGTGCAGCTCTGAATTAGCACTAAGTCCTAAGTACTTCGATTCGATACATCGTGTTGGCATGTGATGGCATGGCACTGTCTATGCGCGTGGGTTAGTGGGTGCACGGACGCACGGCGCCTGTTGATGTAGGAATGTGGGTGGGTGAGGGGGGGGGGGGGGGGTCGTTGCACTTGCACATGTTGCGCTGCGCTTACTGCATGCATACGTTACGTTGTTTGAGTACTGCAGTGGTAGACACCTACCTACTCGCGTTTTGTCAGTGGTGACGGGTGAGTGAGGCGCGTACCCGCCTGTGCGTTGCGCCTATGTGAGAACCGTCGTGCGTGTAAGCAGAGCACGCTGAATTTGTTCGTGTAGCTTAGAGGCTGAGAAGTCATCTGAGATACACAGCCTGTTCAACTTCAGCCCGAACAAATTCACCTGTCCTTACCCCCCACTAGGGGGGAACTTTCCTAGAATATTTATAGAAACTGAAACTGAAACTAGTTTCAGTCAGCGTTTCATACAATACCACAATGTATTGTTGTATAGTTGTATAGCATGTCATAGTATAGCATACTATACTATACAACAATTCTTTGGGCATTTGATGTACAATACTATACTATACATCAACTGATGTCAGATTTGGCATACTATAACATACTATACAACAATTCGATCCTATACAACAATGCAATGTTGTATAAAATTGTGGAGTTGTATGCATCATAATAACGCATAGACGGCGTCCAAAACTCAAGTATGGTCACAAATCCTGTTTCTGTGGTGATTTGGCCCGATTGGAGGTTGATTTTGTACTGAATTGTACGGCAGTGCTTAATTTTCGCGTCTGAAATCTTACACTCAGGTGACATTATTCAGCCATTTCCAATTTGCCGTACAACAATTCATATTGTTGTACAATACAACAATTGAAATTCCAGAGGCCATACGATACTATACTATACAACAATTAAAATGAATTGTTGTATGAAACGCTGGTTTCAGTTTCTATGGTCACCCCTGTACTGGGGGCAGGGGCATTGACTTTGGCGCCATTTGCTTTGCAAGGTGCTAGGCAGCGACAACGAACCTACAATCGAGCGTCCAGAGTCAGAGTTTGTGACGATCTCGGTATTCTGTGCAGTGATATGGGTGCTGCGAATGGATATGTACATCTTTGGTGCGTGCAACGTATTGCGTAGGTACTTGCTGTGGCCGCGTTTTACATTGGCACACATTGGACAGTCACCTTTTCTTCACCCGACCTGAGAAGAGTTGAGTTTGCTGCGTGAAAATCGGCGGGTTTTCGCCGAGTTCGATTGCTCTATCCTTTCCGCTAGGCAGTTCGCAAAATGTCGACCTCGGCCATCTACATTCTCGACCTGAAGGGCAAGGTAAAAACGATGTTTTAGGCGATTTTGAGGCCCAGTAATTTGAAGCAATAGTTTGTTAATAGGGGGTAACACATCAAAAATAGCGCTGCACTGTCCGCACATAGATGCAGGCTCCTGAGACACCCTGCCCCCCACCCACCGCCTTGACATCCGAAATTCGGAAAAAAGTCCGGAAATTTCAGGAATTTTGGTCCTAATTGTCCAAATTTTTGCCTGCTGCCCTATATTTCGTCTCTTTATGCACAAATTCCGCCGGCGCGCGATTCCCTCCACCTACAAGGACCGGCGCGCAGCAGAACTCCACCGAAATCCTGTAGACCAGGCCGAATTGAGCCCAAAATTCGCCATTTCGCTTCGACTCAACAAGTAGCCGGCAGCTAAGATTCGGGACTGCGCCAATCGCAGACTCGCCTTGCCATTTTCGACGGGATAATAGACAATTCATGCGCAATTGCTCACTTTACCACGCCGCCTTTCCACACTGCATTGTCCTTCAATTCAGAAGTTTGAATGCGCGCGCAAGTTTAAGTTGCAAATAGTTTGAGGAGAGTACGCAATTTGCGGAGAGTACAGTAAAAGTTGCATTCTAATTCGAATTTCGGCATTAGGAAAGTGGCTGTTTGATGGCAAAATCGACACAAAATGGAGAAACCAATAGCGAATTCGCGTTCCTCGCCGCGAAATACCCTAAAGAATCGACACTTCAACCGTACAATTACGCACCGCTTTCAGTTCAACTCAACGTAGGGCTACGGCTTAGGTCGGACTTTCGGCCAAAACTCGCCAATCTTGATCCGCAAACGCCAAAATAACGGACCATATTCGACATAAGCAACCTCGAAAGCACCGGGATCGACTCCAACATTGATTTGACCGCTCGGGTAGAAATTTGAATTTTTACTTACCGCGAGGGTGTTCACCCAAGCA
>JASAMZ010010116.1:0-5000 GCA_030248115.1 Linhomoeus sp. GSCO2_2
GTTGGCGGGAAATTCAAAAATTTGGTGCCGGGGCGGGGGGGGGGAGGGGTGTCAACCCCCCTCTGGGAACGTCGAAGCGAAAGGCCGATTTCGCCAACCGCCTCCCCCATGGCCGTGAAATTTCCAGTAGAAATTGACATTTTTGCTGAAGAATTTCGCCTGTGGTGCTATTTTTTTGAGGTTTTTAGCACTCCGACCCCAAAAGGGGCGGAGTGCTATAGTGGAGCTGCTCCCGATTAAAATTTTTGCCCCAAGATTTCTCGCGCGTGGTTCATCCGATTTGGACGGGGTTTTTTCGCCGCGCCTCAGCGCGGCGATGTGCATATATACAGATGACGATGTGTAGTCCGCGAACTTTTTTGTCCTGCCGAAGTAAAACACGTGACAGATGGCGTCAGGTAGAGTCGATGTCGCCGATTACGGATCCGATGAGATTTGCTGTTGCTAATTTCAAAATGAGTGTGGGTGTAACGTTTGAAGTTTGAAATTTTTCGACAAATTATCTCTATTTGCAATGTTACGGTGCTTACGGGGCATATCACGTGCTAAAGCACCGTAGTCTGCTGAATAGACGCCAACTGAGAGTATAAGAGCGCCGTTTTGAGAAACGCTGAGATGCGACAGCATGGCGTAGGCGGGAAAGCCGCCGGATCGCGCGCAAAAACGTGCGAGCCGACCGAGGTTCGATCCTCGGCGACCCTTTTGCTTTTTTGCTGCGCTTTATTCTGGTTTTGTCATTTAGGTTTTGACGCCGAATAGCCAAACCACCATCGGCGTAGCGCCTTCTGATTTCTCCACGTCAGCAAAATTGTTTACATAACCTTAAATCTCTGTGTTCAATGCTACCGGTAGCGAGTTTCGTTGAAGACTATACCTACGCTCCCACCACCACCCCGTCGATTGGCATCTTGCCACACGATGGAGTCGATTAACACCCAGCGAAGTGTTGGCGTCCGTTTGCGTTGCTGAGTCATCGTCGTAGTCTTGCTCCAAAAGTGGGCCAAGTTGTTTACCGAGCCTCAAAGCTCTGATAGTTGTGTTCAGACGCTAACAAGTTTCCATCTTTGGCAAGTTTTTTGTTGGATGTGAGGATTTCAACACTGCTAGAAACTTTAGATCAACGGCGTCGTATCATGCCGATAACATATAGCGAACGCGGCGATATCACTGATCACTTAGATCAGCTGTACAGACAACCGTATCGTGGTAATAGCTGCACTTGGTTTATAGCAGACTTTCTCAAGCTAATTTCTCCAGATGCGGCTAATAATATGTATTAAGTTCACTAGACTGTTCACCAAGATGTGACAGACACAATGTATAGGTTGAACTTTTTACACACACAGCTTGTTATGTTAGATACCCAGCTGAATGGGTCTTGCACTGCGGAAATAATATAGGGTGTCAAAGCTGAGGTCGAAAACCTCAGGATTGGCTGACTTTGAAGCATGGTAACTCGTTTGTTCCGCCGCTTCTGCCGAAGCGGCAAGCTGCATACGAAAGTTTTTAAACAAGCTTTAATTTGCCATAAGAGCGAACTTCCTATGTACGTCGTCCAACGACCGAGTTACAGCTCGTCACAGTTTCTGCTAAAGCTTTCTGGAGAGTCGAAGACCACCATCTGCTGGGAAAGGCGGCCTTTGACCAATGTCACGAATATTCGACGAGCTGTAACTCGGCCGTTAGACGACGTAGGAAGTTCGTTCGCAGCGCAACTTAAAGCTTGTTTAATGAGCTTTCATATGCAACTTGCCGCGTCGGCAGAAGCGGCGGAACAACCGAGTTACCATGCTTCAAAGTCAGCCAATCCTGAGGTTTCGACCTCAACTTTGACACCCTGTAATTTCCGCAGTGCAACACCAATTCAGCTGGGCATCTAACATGCAAAATACCAAAGCCTTTCTGACCATGTGTTGAAGTTTCACTTAGATCGGTTCAGTTTTGCACAAAATCTGGCCGAACGAAAAGCGGTCATCTAAAAAAAAACCCTAATGTACGTGCCGTCTGCCGTTTCCGATGGTGTTCATGTCGTCCACTAGCGAACGAGCCCAGCTTCGTCTAAGAGAGGCTCGTAGCGCCCTTGAAGACTTCTCTTCCGACCAGTCTTTCGTTGTGTGGGCGCAACAACAGGTACGTATGGACATTGTATGTGTGGAGTCTGCTTCTGATTCATTCTCTCTCCCCCCCTTGTGCAGCGTTCTTCGACATGTTTCGAGACAGGGCAGAGCCGGGCATACCGTCGGACCACTAAGTGTGCAGGCACGGTGTCGATATGATTGGGCGATGACTGTACCACAGCACGGTACAGCAATGGACAGCGCCACTTTCGAAATCGTCTTCACTCTACAACAACAGCTTGTTGAACATACAGTACGCTGAGGGAAGGCATGTCGTGATTCGTGACACAAAATTGTTGACGAATCACGTTTGTATGCTAGACAATGGCGAAACTATAGACTCTTCAAAATGGCTGACCTCGGACTTCTTCCAGACGACGTTCTCGTCGAGATCTTCAGCAGAGTTGGTCTGAGACAATTGACTCGTCTTCGTCTAGTCTGCCGCCTGTGGAATGAGTGCGTCTGTCGTCAGCGAGACAGAAGGGTGGGCGCCGTCAGGATCGAGTTCCGCTCCGAGCCATACTTGGTGGCCGAAACGGCTAAGATGACCGACGCCTGCGGAGAAGTGTGGACTGTCAAATTGTGGCGCGTCACCAACAGAGGCGGTGACGATCTCATTAGGTGGACTGGCCAATTGGACGGCCTGACGCGTCTCTGTGCCTACTCTGTGCGTCGACTGGACGTCACACTCGCTGATTCATCGCCTCTGTCGGCAGCGGTCGTCCAAAGCTGGCTGCCTATACTGCAGCAAAGGTCCACTCTGCAAGAGCTGTCTGTCAAGCAGTTGGGGGTCAGTCATTTGTCAACGGCCTCAGCGCTGTGTTCCCTCCAGTCCATCAGGGCGCTTCTAATCGAAGGACTGACGGGACTGAAGAACTATCAAATCGTGGAATGTTCGACTGCGCTGCAGAACAGCCATGTGCCACTGCAATCGCTCCGACTGCCTGACTCCTCTCTGAATCTGACGTGGAGAGGGCTCGGGGCCCACACTCTGACGACGCTGTCACTTCCACAGTTGCGTCGATTCGCCGCAACTCTGGAGTGCCTGCAACTCTACAGCTTCACCCCTTCACGAGGACTCGACTCTCCGCTGCGACTCTGCCAGTTCGAGGCCCTCACTTGCTTGGAACTTCGCGCATATGTTTGTTGAAGTCTGCACCCTGCAATGATTCAACTCTGATAATGTCTCACATTTAGGCGGTGACCAGGGCATCACTCCTTGGAGAACTGGGCTTGGCGATGGCTCGACTGGAGCAGCTGCAAATCCACAGATTGGTGGCCCAACTTGGTTCAGGCACGGAACCATACAATTACAAAGACTTTGTAGAGCGTTGCCGCCACCTGCAGACAGTCGACGTTAGAGTCGATTACTCCAGCTTTGATTTCCGAATGACACTTCACGTCGACTGGCCCGTTAACAGGCAGACGCTGACCATAACAGGAGACGACGGCTATGGTGGCGCAGTGGGCGTGCATCCCGCCATCATGATCACTGGACCCAACGTGGCTGTCATCACTGACGTTGCCAGAGCGCAGACAATTCGGGAAGAGTTCAACGTGAAAATGAGGCCCCGGTAACAGATGACCCCACATTCTTGCGAGTATGGCCCGCTTGCTTTAGAGTGAACGATTTTTGCAGTCCATCGTTCTGTCGTCACATTCCTCGCTCTTGCGGCATCAGTTTGTCAAATCGTTTGCAAATGGCTGGTTGTGTCAATAACAAACTTTATTGTTGTAACCATTGACGGCATTTTGGTATTTTGGAGTATCATGACATGTCGATTTTTTTAGTTTTGTTGATCTTGAAGAGCATACGCTCCGTAGAAAGCGCAGGCGTGCTGGGTTTTGGTGTTGCACAACAGCAAGACAGAGCTCTCTTCACGAGCTGCAAAATCGTTGACCAGTCGTTTGTCATATATTTGTATGTACTCTGGTGTGTTAAATACGTACAGTGGTGTGGTGACGCACTGACGCCCATCAATGTTGTGCATGGTATGAGCCAGGAGAGGCGTATGCACTATGTACTGCGAAATACGCAGGTGGTTACTAAGGGCGAGAACCAAAACTTCACGGTCCAGTTGTCTGACTTGTCAACGAGCCTGCCCTATTGCTCCTCTCTGCCAGCCGGCGACGGTCTTCCAGCAAGAGACCAGTTACCAAATGACTAGCGTATGTAACGATACCTACTACTGCTGACCTTGTCAATTGTGTACGACCGACTGGGCGAGTAGCCAGCAAGGAGCACGTAGAGCCGTTTCGTCCAAAACAGCTGTCGACGTGCGCGTTCCATTCCAACTTCCGAGCTCAATATCAATAGCGTTTTCGACCAAACGACATAGTACTCTACCGCGACACTTCTGGCCAATTCTGGCCAAGCCAGAACTCTTTCTTGGAGGAACATGAGTCAAGAGTATTTCTGCAGTCGGATTCGCTGCGACGGAGCCACAGCCACTGTATTGTGTTTCATCCAGCAATCATTATAATTTATCACAATGCTCCGTTTCTGAAATGGAGGCGGCAGGTGAAGTATGGGGCGACGGGTCGCAAGCCTCTCCACTGCAGTGCTGAAAATTTTCATTTTCAGAAGTGTTGTCAAACGGCGGTTACACCACTGGCGCCGCCTTCTTCATTTTCGTCGTAATTTGCGTTCTCATCAGCTGGTTGTTGTGGCAGTTGAGAAGCGTCTACGACAAATACCCGCTGGAAGAGGGGTGGTTGCACTGCTACGTCCACTTCAGAGACTGCGAAGACAGCTGCTGCTACAGAGTCGGTGTCGCGATGGAATACCTGGATGAGGAGCAGAAGATGCCCAGTCAGCTTGCCTGCTCCTTCGAGTTGCAGTCACGCATCCCAAAAGAAAAGGCGCAAAGATTGGCCGTGTTG
>JASAMZ010010118.1:0-13615 GCA_030248115.1 Linhomoeus sp. GSCO2_2
CAGACGATCGAATCGTACACAAATGCAACGTGCCAGAAACACTAGGACTGAAAATGAGATAGAAACAGACAGACTAATGGACCGTAAACAAAGGCAACGTGCCAGAGACACTCGGAGTGGAAATGAGATAGAGACGGACAGACAATCGAATCGCACACAGATGCAACGAGCCAGAGACGCTAGGACTGAAGATGAGGTAGAGGTAGACCGACAATTGGACCGCAAACAAAGGCAACGTGCCAGAGACACTCGGAGTGGAAATGAGATAGAGACGGACAGACAATCGAATCGCACACAGATGCAACGAGCCAGAGACGCTAGGACTGAAGATGAGGTAGAGGTAGACCGACAATTGGACCGCAAACAAAGGCAACGTGCCAGAGACACTCGGAGTGGAAATGAGATAGAGACGGACAGACAATCGAATCGCACACAGATGCAACGAGCCAGAGACGCTAGGACTGAAGATGAGGTAGAGGTAGACCGACAATTGGACCGCAAACAAAGGCAACGTGCCAGAGACGCCAGGACTGAAGTTGAGATCGAGACGGACAGACTAATGGACCGTAAGCAAAGACAACGTGCCAGAGACGCTAGGACTCAGGATGAGATAGTGACAGACAGGCAATCGAATCGCACACTAATGCAGCGTGCTAGAGAGGCCAGGACTGAGGAAGAGATAGTGACAGACAGACAATCGAATCGCACACTAATGCAACGTGCCAGAGAGGCCAGGACTGAGAAAGAGATAGTGACAGACAGACAATCGAATCGCACACTAATGCAACGTGCTAGAGACGCCAGGACTGAGGAAGAGAAAGAAACAGACAGGCAATCGAACCGCGCACAAATGCGACATGCCAGAGATGGTAGGACGGAAGATCAAGTACAGACAGACCGACAATTGGACCGTAAACAAAGGCTACATGCCAGAGCAAATAGGCCTTTGTCTGCAATTGAGATGGACTACGAGAACTGCTGTGGCTCTGTATCCAGAACCCCGTGTATGAGCTGTTCCAAGATGCTATTTCCTGATCAGTGCAAAGATGTTAAAACAGTTTCCTCAGCTTGCGTGACAATTGGGCTACAGATATTGGACAAAGTATGCAATGTTTGCCAGCAGAGTCTGAAGCAAGACAAGATTCCAGCTCGTTCATGGTACAATGGCCTCTCGCTTGACCCTGTCCCAGATGTCCTCAAGACATTGAACTTTCTTGAACGACGGTTTGTGTGCAAAATACAGACTTACATGACATTGCTCGTGCTACCAAAAGGAGGACAATATGGCCAATATGGAATGAGTGTGCATTTTCCAAGTGAACCGACAGAAATTGTGAGAATCTTGCCTAGAAATTTTGACAACGCGGCAGTTCTTTGTACCTCGGCAAACTACACTGGCGCTGTCAGAGTTCCCTTGGTCTACGCTGCATTGTTGTGGCTTCAGATGAACAACTAACTATACAAAGAGATTTGCATAGACCATACGACACTACAAGATGGTGATCCTAGCGATGAGCAAATTGATCTTGATGCTTTCATTGAGTCTGGGATGATTCCTATTGACTACACATTTCCAAATCTGTCTGTGAAAGATCTACTGGACTCACAAACACCAAATATGGCGTTTCCTAGAAGCACTGACGCTCCAGTCAGCTTTGAAGACACTGATCATGCAGAATCACTTGCATACCCCTGGCTGTTTCCACTGGGACGCAACGACTGGTCTGAGAAGAGAGATATTCGACTAACCCTATTAGACTATGTACCTGCAAAGTCGACTGCTTCACAAAGACCGCCGCTTCAGATGTGACATTCCATACCTTGTGGCAGCTGTCAATCGATATGAGACGAAACGACTAAAGCAACTTTGTGATGTGTACATGAATGTCAAGAAAACGCGGACGAACTCACAAGACAATTCAAACAAGTCTGCCTATGTCACTGCACAAGACGTTTTGTCTATGGGTGAAAACTCAGATATACTCGGCCACTCTTTGGTATTCATGAAAAATATTAGGGGAACCGCCGCATATTGGAAAGACCAGTTGTTCGATCTTCTTGCGAAACTGAGAACAATTGGACCTCCTGATATTTTCATGACACTGTCAATCGACGATCACAATTGGCCGGAGCTTGAAGCGCTGATGAGAAATGAACTAAAAGAGGACTTCACGACTCTCCGAGAAGCAGTGAAGAAGGACCCTGTTACCGTTGCCCAGTATGCGATGAGAAGATTTAAGGCTTTGGTTAACTATGTTAAAAGGTCAAAGCTGCTTGGCACCGTGACTGACTACCATGCCAGAGTTGAGTTTCAAAACAGAGGCTCAGTACACTTCCATGTCTTTTGGTGGATAGCAGATGCACCGAGCGTACACAAGGGCAGTAGCGCTGACGATATAGTGAGATACATCGACAAAGTGGTATCCACAGAAGTTCCGACTAAATCTGAAGATGCTCAGCTGCATGACTTGGTGGTGTCGAAACAATTTCATAAACATACTGATGCTTGTAAAAAGAACAAGAACGCAAAGTGTAGATTCAGTTATCCAAGAAAATCATGCGAGAAGACAAGACTGCTGTATGAAGTAGAAAAAAGCAAGAGGAAGGTGGCATTTTATGAAACGAGACGGCCTGAAGGATGCGAGAACCTCAATTGTTACAACAAAGACACAATGCGACTTTGGCGTGGACATCATGACATCCAATTGGTTAGTGGATCACATGGTTTGGCCTATTATGTCTGCAAGTACTGCATGAAGGCAGAACCTTTGGAACTAAAGACTAGATTAGCTGAAGAGATTCATAATATGGCAAAACTGAATTTGACACAGAGCGGCCGAATGCTGCGCCTAGGAATGTGCATGCTCAAGTGCAGACGACTGACTTGTCAAGAAGCTGCATTCAGACTTTGCGGATTAGAAATGGTGCTCTCTTCTCGCACGACTGTGAAAATTAGCACTATTAGAGAAGAAAAGAGAGTTAAAAAGCTGAAAAAGATTGAAGACATACGGCAACTCGCTCAAAGAATACCTGGCTCGACTGATGTTTTTGAAGACAATGCAATTGACACTTACCGCAAGAGGCCAAAGGTCTTAGAAGACTTGACCCTTTATCAGTTGATCAGTTGGTACGACCGTGTTTCTTTCGACACAAAAGGTGCACAGTTGCTTCCACTGGTTGATGAGAGTGGCAAACTTCGAAAGAGGCGCCAGTTCAAATGCATTCGAACTTCATACATCAGCATGAGCACAGATGACTACTACTACTCGTTGATTTTGTTGCACTATCCTCACAGAACCGAGAAGCAGCTACTTGAAGACTTTGACTCTGCAAGGGAGTCTTTCGAGGCAAAGCAATCCAGTATGAACTTTGATAATTTGTCGAACGACTCATTCGTTAGCGAAGTGCTAGAGGCTGCAAAACGACTGAAGCTCAACCAAGTTCTCTTGGACGAAAATGACACCTCTGAAGCCGATCCTGATACTCCCATTCTATTCGACAATGACAGGGTGTTCACTGAAACTACAGACACCGGCGTCGCAAAAGACCAAAGCACTGACGCTGCTAATCAGACTCAAGATGACGTCATTGTTACATCTGAGGAAGACCAAATATGGCACACACTGACTACTGTACCTCAACAGAAGCTTTTAGCGTTGAAGAGGCTGTTAGTTCTCTCTCAAAAGACCAACGACGCTGCCTTAAATATATTCGAGACAATATTGATTCGTCCCAGCAGCTCTTGATCGCGATATTTGGCAATGCGGGCACTGGAAAGTCCCACTTCTTAAGAGTGTTGGCTGAATATTTGAAAGTGATGTACAGCGAGTTTCCTGGCCATGACCCTGTAATTACTGGCGCGTACACTGGTTTAGCAGCCAAGAATATTGGAGGTCACACCCTTCATTCGCTTCTGAAACTGCCAATCACTAAGAAGGACAGAGATGGCTCACTGTTGTACTATCCTCTTAGCCAGAAAGTGATGTCACTTGTGAAAGAGAAACTCGGACATAAGAAATTTTTCATAATTGATGAAATTAGCATGGTTGGATTGACAACTTTTCAAAATGTGCACAGACGGCTTTCAGAGATATTTCAGAATGACAACAGTGGCATGAACAGTGACCCATTTGGTGGAATCAACGTGATTGTGGCTGGAGACTTCTTCCAATTGCCTAAAATAAAAGAAGAGATGTGCTTCAATCACCCATTATTTGAACATTTTGACTTCATTTGGCTGGAAGAAAACATGCGACAGAAGCAAGACAAACCCTGGTGTCAGCTGCTCGACAGAGTGAAGGTTGGCCAATTGAAAGATGGGGATTTGGAGACACTTATGCAGCGCGTGAGGACAAAGGAAGCTTTGACACAAATTGACGTGACTATGCGGCTCTATCCTAAAATTTAACAGGTCGCAGCTTTCAACAGTGAGATGCAACGCCAATTGGACGCTCCGACAGAAGTATTTCAAGCTACTGACATATACTCACTTAATGACATTGCCAGTGGATGCTCGGCCGATCCAAAGCACGTCCCAAAAGATGACCGAGACGCTGGTGGCCTTCTAAAGAAGCTTGAAGTGTCTGTTGGGACAAAAGTAATGCTGACAAGAAACTTATGCTTCGATTTAGTCAATGGTGACACAGGAAAAGTTGTCAAGTTCCAGAGAAACGAGAACGGGCACATAACTTGTATAATTGTCCAATTTGACAACCCAGATATCGGCAGTGAACTCCAAGAGGAAGATGGCTACATTCCAATCGAAAGAATCGAGACGGAGTACAATCACTTTGGCAGATTCATTGCTAGAACTCAGTTCCCCCTCATACCGGCTTGGGCAGTGACAATTCACAAGTCTCAGGGAATGAGCCTTTCGTCAGCTGCTGTCCACATTGGAGACGAGATATTTCAGTCGGCACAGATTTATGTCGCGCTTAGTCGGATTAGAAGCTTGACTGGACTTTTCATAGAACACTGTCCAAAGAGTTGCATTAAGATCAGTAGAATGTCGCCCAGAAAGGATGTGATGGAATGGGCGATAAAGGCAAGAGACAAGTGGAAAGTTCTCAAATACAAAATTGATTCTGCTGGACACTGAAAGACTAAACCAAACACAAGAATTGCAGGCCTGCTCACGTTTAACAATGACGCTTCCAGAAACACTGACACATTCTTAAGGAAACACTGATACACATTGTTCGACACACTGACGCATGCTTTAGAAACACTGACTATAGAACATTGATCTGCTACATACGTCCCATGCACCGACGCCGCCAGAGCTCCACTCCCTAAGGTACACTACATACACGCTTAGAATTCTGTTCGAAAACCGATGTGAAGAAACCTGGGTACGTTGTGCTTCAGAAATTGCGCGTCTTGGCGTCACGGCGGAAACGCACCCCGAACCCGACTTCTACCATCTACTGCAGCCAGTATGACTTCAAATGATTCGCCTGCGGCGTGACAGTCGACCCGATTCATCTGTTTGTCATACAAGCTGTACGTCCTCTCGAACGCTACATTTGGCTCTATGCTCGTGAATATGACATACATAGGAGTCAACGTTCAGAATCAACGGCAGAGCACTGGCCCACAGCTACAATCAGGGCTTGCTGCATATTTCACTGCTGCCATGGCTTCACATCCTTCTACGCGGCGGCCAATCCTGTTCATTTGCTTATGATCCGAGCTGTAAGTTGTCACAAAGGATACGTTTGTTTGATCATACACGTACATACATACGTACCCAACACTTAGGGCTGGACGGCAGAGCACACCTAGGGCCTCCGTCGTGGCTGCTGCCGTCTACTTTGAAGAACACATACATACATAATATGTCAGCAAACGTACGTTGCTTTGGCTGGCTCGACGCGCGTGAATTTTAACGCACGTGCAAACGTAACTAACCTCTAGAATCAGGCGGCAGGGCGCTGGCCCACAACTACACTTCGGGCCTCTGTCATTGCTGCTGCCGCCTGGAGAATCCAGATGTCACAAGCGCAGGTTACTGATTTTCACAACCTATTGTGCCGTGGTTTCCGATGGTTATTTTCTCAAAGTGCCATTGTGTTTCAGACAAATTACGACGACGTTTTGGGAGTGGAGTGGGACGGCAAGAAGTGACAAGGAGACAAGAATGGACAGCGAGTGAAGAAGGAGCAAGAACGTCTATCGATGTCCATTAGTAGTGTCTACGAGTGTTGAACAGTGTCTACATTAGTGTTGAACAGTGTCTACATTGAACATTGTACAGTGTACATTGGTGTTGTCGTCTCTGTTTAGGGTATTCGCGCTACATTTGCACTGTTCGTGGTAATTCGTAGTACCGAAGTGCTCTTCACTGCAATAACCGACGCGGCCCCGCTTGATTCCTGAACGGCTCCGCTGTAAGAGAAGGCGTACTTGATGGTACCACATGCTTGGGCTACCACGAGACACTCGACCACGCAACAGAAGTAGAACAAAGGAGCATAGCCCATATTCTTCTTGACGCACATTTTTGGATTATATGCATTTACTTACAGCTATAAACGGCGTTTTACACGCCAATTATTAAATTATTATCCCAACTGGATCAAATTTCAAATATATCAAATCTTTTGGAGAGATATTAACTCTCCAGCGGTCTTTGGTCTTACCATTTCTAAAGAATTTGGACAAATTCTAGATATCTCAGGAAATCTGCCATATTTGACAAAACCGAAACAATTTGCAAACTAGTTCGCAGTCATTGCCTGATACATCCATGGAAAGACGTTGCCAAATTTAAGCCATTTGAAAATGTCGAAATTTGCCATATTTGACAAAACCCTTGAAAATATCCCAAATTTCGCTATTTATAAAATCTGAAGCTATTTGTTAAATTGTTTACAAACAATGCCCCATACATCCACGCAAAGATGTTTTGAAATTTAAGCTGTTTGAAATTGTCGAAATTTGGGTATTTTTGACAAAAATCGTGAAAATATCCCTAATTTCGTGAATTCTAAAATCAAGAACTAATCGCGAAATACTTGGCAGACTAAGTATGTCCGACACAACTATGTAAAGAAAATTTGAAATTTAAGCTGTTTGATGAAATTGGCAAAATTTAGGAATTTTGACAAAAACCTTAAAAATATCCCTAATTTCTTGAATTCTAAAATCTAAAACTATTCGTGAAATACTTGGCAGACTATGCCCGGCACAACCATGTAAAGAAAATTTGAAATTTAAGCCGTTTGAAATTGGCATAATTTTTGAATTTTGATAAAACCCTTGAAAATATCCCTAATTTCGTTAATTATAAAACTTGAAACTATTTGCTGAATACTTGGCAGACTATGCCCGACACAACCATGCAAAGACATTTTGATATTTACGCCATTTGAAATTGTCGAAATTTGGGAATTTTAATAATACCCTTGAAAATATCCCTAATTTCGTTAATTATAATCTCTGAAACTATTTGTGAAATACTTGGCAGACTATGCTCGATACATCCGTGCAAAGAGGTCTTGAAATTTAAACTCTTTGCAATTGTCGAAATTTGGGAATTTTGGCAAAACAATAGAAAATATCCCAAATTTCTTGAATTCTAAAATCTGAAACTATGTCACAAATTCATTGCGTACTATACCCTTTCCATTTCAGCAACAACTTTTTCGATATTGTTTATAAATAAAAGTGTCATTTTTGATATTTCAATATTTTATTTGTAAATATCTCGAAAATGCGAAATTAGCAACAGAAACGGACATCGGATCCGCACTCAGCGACCTCGAGTCTACTTGACCACATATGTCACACATTTTACTTCGGTGCCACGGAAACACAGACACACAGACACACAGACAGACACACACACACACACACAGACATTGTCATCCGTATATATACACCTCGCCGCGCTGAGGCGCGGCGAAAAAACCACAGGGTAGAGCAATCGCGTCGATTTAGACACCATTCGATGCGCCTCGACGAGAGCAATCGATTGCACCCCTAACTGGCCCAAAAGGTCAAAAGGACGAGAAGTTATGGGCGAAAAACCAAAAAATTAGATTTTCGTAAATTTCCAAAATTGCGACCCGCGGCCACGCTTCGGGTTGTAACTTTCGCAAACGTGGACCGATCGGGCTGGAACCGCCTGCATTCGAAAGAGGACATAATTCCGCATCGGACATAAGCCATCAGAAAATTTTTATCTCCTCTCCAGCGTGAGCTATAAAATAAAATTTGTCGACACAAAAATCGGCCAAAATGGCGCCAATTTCAAACTTCGTCCAATTTCCCCACCGATTGCAACGCTGAGTCAGGTGGTCAATACAGCATTCGAAGGCAAACATATCAGTGTGTAAGTGTGCAAAATTTTATAGAAATCGGTACAGGCACGTGCGAGAAATGGCGCATACAGCTAGCTGGCGCGGATCCTATTTTCGGCTTTGTGCCGCGTTTCGGCCCCCCCCCCCCTGGTCTCGACTTACTGGTAATGTGCCTCGAGAAATCGACATTCAAATGTTTGAATTGCGCGCGCTACAGTAACCCGAAGGTCAAAACGCAAAACGGCTCTACCTCGCTCGTCTTACGTCGTAGAGCGGCAGTCGACACGTCAGACGAAAGCTCTCGACGTGATCTTCCATGCGTCTACAAAACTGTGTTCAATTACGCAAACACGCACCGCGGAAAACGCCATTCTTGGGGTTTTGACGCTAAGATCGCTCTAACTCGCTCAACTTGCGTCGTAGAGAGACGATCTCGAGCTTTTTGGATAGCTCCCGACTCACTGATCATTTGTTCTCCCATTGGTCGAAACTCAAAAGTTTGAATTTCGCGAGTTACAGTAACTCGAAGATTCAAAAGCACAAAACGGCTCTAACTCGCTCGTCTTACGTCGTAGAGTGGCAATCGACACGCCAGGTGAAAGCTCTCGACGTGTTCTTTCATGCGGCAGCAAAACCCTGTTCAACACGCACCGCAGAAAACGCCATTCTCGAGATTTTTGTACTAAGATCGCTCTTTGCTACATGCAAAAGTGCTACACGGTTTGATTGCTCGTAGTGCGCTCTTTTGTGCTCTGTCAATTGCTTGCCAAAGCTTTTACAAGTTTTTGTCACTTTTTTAAAAGCGTTGCTAGAAAGAGGGATGTTCTTGCTCTAAAAGCCAAATCGCGGGCGAAATCAATATTGCTATGCAATACCCTCTTGCGAAGCGGGGGCTCATGAAGCGGAGCATGCGGGCGATGAACTCTCGCACTCTCTGCAGAAAGAACGCAACTCTTTGCAATGTCAGTCAGAATACAAACTCAACTTTTTAATATCGGAGCTTGTTTCGAAAATGTATTTGTTCTTTGTATAACAGGACAGGCGGCTTGACAGGATTGGCGAGTGGGAGGGTCAATAAAACGTCAGGAATGGGGGGGGGGGGGGGGAAGAAACCTTATTGCTTGTTTGATACCAATGCACGCAAATATAGCGCAGCAGGCGGAAATATTGCTATTGTTGGTCTTGAAGGAAAATACTTCCGGTAATTAGGTTATTTTTTTACTATTCAGAGTCCCACAAGCAAAAATCTGCTGTTCGTAGCGACGCAGTCAAAGATTTTGCACAAGCATCGGCTCTGAATGCCCTTCTCCTGGCTCTAAACTGACGTTGCAAGATTCTCAACAATCTTTCGCCAGGCTTCAGCCGGGCGACACCCTTTGAGAGCTCGGCGTGCGTGCGTAATTTCGCACACTTCGGCAACACAATGTTGCGTCGACGACATCGTCTATCTCCAGTGTGGAACCGTTGCTTGGACTGTCCACTTACACGACGACTGTACACGACGACGACGACGATTCAGATGAATGGGTCGCCATGACCAACGGTACGAACATGACACGGGCAACAGCCAGGTCGCCCATCTCCAGCGTCAAATGCAAATAACAGATTGCCGACGTGTCTCTGCCAATGACCGACTATTCTCCCAATCGCCGTGTCTAAGTAGAACACACGAATGCCGCATAGGTACTATGAAATTTCAACGTTCTGCTGGAGTCACAGCAGTATTGTATGTTTTGCGGCGCATAATTATGTAGTCTGTTTGCCTGTTAGTGTTAACACGATAACTCTCGACAGCGTTGACGAAAAGCGAAACTCTCACGCTCGCATGGCCCGTACAATACATCCCATTGACGAACGTTCCGCCACTATTCCCAATTTTGGAACGCTGATGGAACGCGGTCCTCCCCAGTTTCGCAGCAAAATTTTGACAGTCAAAATTTTTGACTGTCAAAACCGGCCGAGGCCAAAGTGTCAAATTTTGACAGTCAAAACAAAATTTGCCCAGTTCTGTCTGTATTGACCGTCAAAATGTAGCCTTATTTTGAACGTCAAAAGTGCATCTATGCCAGAATTTTGTCTGACAAAATCTGTACAAGCTTTTGTACAATCTACAGCTTGATTTACACAAAGTTTGTCTTTAAACCACACGTACAAAGCGGTTTTACTGTTTTCCACTCCGCAGATGGTGTATTTTGTGTTATTTAGTCACAGAATTGTAGCAGCATGTAATCTTGCGAATTTTCAGGAGAATGCAACTGTTCTACCCTCATTTGGTCTTTATTTTGGGTGGCGACGCGAGTTCAGATTTTGTCTGACAAACAAGCTGTTTTAAAAAAGTTGAGTTGTTTTATTAATACAGAGTGGTTTGTGAGTATTTTAAAGTGGAAGAGCAAAAGAGTGGATACTTTTGTAAAGTATTTCGAAGCCTTTCCGATATGACGCGCGCCCGCCCAGAGTCCACTATTCATGCGCTACTTCTGACACGCTCCTTTCTGAGAAGTTCTTGCAGGGCAACATTGGTATCGCCCGGGATTAATTTTTTGAGCAAGACACACGCATTTCTGAGCGGTTGTTGCAAGGCAACATTGGGATCGCCCGGGATTAATTTTTTTAGCAGTCAAAGTTGTTCGTAAGACAAGGGTTTAAAAAAACAAAAGTATTTCTTTAGGAATGACCGTTCAACAACTGCCTCAACGTAAGCTTTCAAACGGTCGAACGAATGCCGCTCTACAACGTAAGACGAGCGAGTTAGAGAAGTTTTGCGTTTTGAACTTTTGGGTTACTGTAGCTCGCGATATTCAAACTTTTGAGTTTCGACCAATAGAAGAACAACTGATCAGTGAGTCAAGAGCTATCCAGCAACTCAAGATCGTCTCTCTACGACGCACGCTGAGCGAGTTAGAGCGATTTCTACGCTAAAAGCGCGAGAATGTCGCTTTTCGTGGTGCGTGTTTGCGTAATTAACAAAATTTTCACGCCAAGTGAAAGAGCACGTCGAGACCTTTTAGTTGACCTATAGCACGCCGCTCTACGACGTAAAACGAGCGTGTTAGAGCCGTTTTGCGTTTTGGACCTTCGTGTTACTGTAGCGCGCGCAATTCAAACTTTTGAATTTCGACTTCTCTTAACGGAATTATCAGTGCGCCGAAACCTATTCAACGAACTCAAGATCGTCTCTCTATGACGGAAGACGAGAGAGTTAGATAAGTTTTGCGTTTTAAACCTTTGGGTTACTGTAGCTCCCGAAATTCAAACTTTTGAGTTTTGACCAATAGAGGAACAAATGATCAGTGAGTCGAGAGCTATCCAACCAACCCAAGATCGTCTCCGTACGACGCACGCTGAGCGAGTTAGAGCGATTTCTGCGTTAAAAACGCGATAATGTCGCTTTTCGTGTTGCGTGTTTGCGTAATTAAGAAAACTTTTAATGCCAAACGAAAGCGCACGTCGAGACCTTTTAATTGACCTATCGCGCGCCGCTCTACGACGTAAGACGAGCGAGTTAGAGCCGTTTTCAGTTTGAACCTTCGGGTTACTGTAGCGCGCGCAATTCAAACTTTTGAATTTCGAAGTCTCTTAGCAACATTACCAGTGAGTCGAGAGCTTTCCGTAGAGCCCAAGATCTCCTTCCTACGACTTACCAACGCCGAGATATGAGAGCGTGACAGACGTACGTACGTACGGACGAACGGACGCTAAGCTCTCGTAGGGGTTCGCCCGGCTGAGGCCGGGCGAAAAAATTGGTTTGACAGTCAAAACCGGCCAATGGTGCAAAATTTTTTGTCAGACAAAACAGTTTGACTGTCAAAACAGCCTGAGGCCAAAGTCCCGAATTTTGACAGTCAAAATAAAAAACGCCCATTTTTTTCGACGGTCAGAATTTTTGACGGTCAAAACTCGCTTCCTGGACCCCCCCCCCCCCCCCCCTTAGAACGCTGATAGAACGCTGAAGCCTGGAACGTTCGTCAATGGGATACGAGAATGACACAAACTAAATATGCCACATAAAACGAAGAAGGCTAGAAGGGCAAAACTTGGAGGTGTGTTAGCCTATCATGTTGCCATGTCTGACATCAAATTTGAGCATCAATTTCAGCCCATCCGTGCGAGAATGTGGGCTCAATACGCAAAATTGCTCTTTTTGCATGAAATGGACTTATTTTTACGTGAGCTGTAGTATGATTGAGACACCCAGAGTGCATGCAGGCCAGATCTTTGACGTTCTTCCTTCTATTGAGCAGGACCGACCACCGCTGCCAAGAGAAGACTCAAAAACGCCGAGCGCAATCAGCGGATCCGTCAGGCAAATTTCCAGCGTGTCAATCTCAAGCAGCGTCTCGGAGCCATCCTCCTAGCGCCGAGCGAGGACACGAGAAATTTCTTCCGGTGATCTGGCGATTGAAAACGCAGACGACCATTGAGATGTACTGATTTGAGAACGCATTCTACATGTATTCCACGGAGCTGGAAGGAAGCGACTGTCGTTACACTAGCGTTTTCCGGAATTATTCAGAAGTGCGCGGATGTGGAAGGAGCGCGCCGCTCCGCGGGTGTTGAAGTTTATATAAACCGAGCTAAAGGAATGAATATTGAATCTCTGCATATGACAGCTGTCCATCTTGGCCTCTTTGCCTACCGTATTTTTCTACCGCGACTGCCTGATTCCATTTTTAATATATCAAACCATAACTTAAAACCATACCGCTTAAACATAATGTTTTCATTAACCATTAACTTCAAACCTCGTTTATT
The DNA here is from genome assembly GCA_030248115.1 of Linhomoeus sp. GSCO2_2. Lineage (NCBI taxonomy): Eukaryota > Metazoa > Nematoda > Chromadorea > Monhysterida > Linhomoeidae > Linhomoeus > Linhomoeus sp. GSCO2_2. Next base: position 13,056 of record JASAMZ010010118.1, read on the forward strand.
CTTGACCGTACTCTAACTGCTTTAGGCATGCCATACCATTTTTCGATGCTGCATTAAATCGAAGTATATTTAATGGTTAGAATGACGTCGGAATTGCCGTCGGGACTGCCGTTGGGATTTGGACAAAATGGACACTTATGTAGGCAAAGAGGTACAGTAGGACGTACAAGGTGGCCCAAGTGAGACCGTAACTTTGCGGCTGCCAAGCTTGGCTCAATGTATCAAGCGCAAATTTTCTCGCACAACATTCTACATGGCGTCTCCGATCAACAACAAAAATTTGAGGTCATTTGATGCAACGAGTGGAAATGACGCCACTTTGCGGAAAGAACCATGTCGAAAATCGGTCAAAACGACTTTTCAATGGACGGTTGAGGAGAACGACCATCGACGAGGGCCTCGTCCTTTCTCCTCGACGTCCTCCATTTGAAAAGACGTTGCACCCGATTTTTGACATGACCTTGCGCAAAGTGACGCCATTTTCCGTAGGATGAATCAAATGGTCCAAAAATTTTGACAGTTGATCAAAAACACCATGTAGTATGTAATTTCCGAATTTC
>JASAMZ010010119.1:0-20694 GCA_030248115.1 Linhomoeus sp. GSCO2_2
CCCCCTGGTCTATACGCAGTCAGCAAATGGGGTGCACAACCCGTCGTCCGTGTGCATAGAAGGGGGGGGGGGGGGGGGGGGTAGGGGCTGCAAAAACGGGAATATCGCCACAAAAAATGTCGCCACAAAAATACGTTATTACTCGTCTTATGGGATTTCTATCTCAGGCATTTCCGCGCTTCGCTGGTTCGATCACTACTGCCCCAACGCCAGTTTCATTATGAAGGCGGACGACGATATTTTAATTGACGTGGACTCAACATCGAACCTTTTAAAAACCCTCACACGTAATGGGGTGGATTCACAGTTGGCCTTCATCTGCAAGGTTTGGAGTGGGACGCCGGTCGACTTCGACAGACATAATAAGAACTACGCGACATACGACTCCAGGCTCGTAAGGGTGGACTCTTCGAATTACAACTATCCAACTTACTGCGCAGGCGTGGGATACGTCATGACTCAGGTTGACTGCTCAGTGGTACTAATAAATTAAGTATACAGCAGTACACTTGTATATGCGGTATTTCATGGAAAAGTGCCCACATGCTGATAGGGGAATTAGTTCCAAGTGTGAAGCATGCAAAAGTGATAGTATACTTTTGGATAGCCTATACTTTTTAGTATGATAGTCCCATGGGGCTTGTAATAATTAGTAGGTAGTTAACAAGTGACACGTGACACTCATGAGTGTCAGATAGGCACTCCGCGTGATTGTTTTAGCAGTCGGGGGCACAGAAACTCCAACAAGTGTTGCATTCCCGTTAAATCTGTTTATTCCCAATTTATTCAGTGTAGAACTAGGGTCTATAGCCCGGGATGGGCCTAAGCGGATGCCATACACTTAGAGGCCGATGTGGCGCAAGTGACGCGTTCGAGCAGGCTGTACTGACGACGATGAGCGCAGGCTGTACTGACCGCTGACTGTCTATAGCTACCTACTCACAATGTAGAATGCCAGCGGCGCCCCAATTGTACAGGCGCGCCTTATCTACGTACGCTACACAGCGGGGGCTTCCCCGCGGGGGTGGACGGCGTCGGTGGCCGTAGTGCTACAGTACCATGCTCCTATAACTCGGTTCGATTGCGCGTGCGTAGACGCCTTTCTCAGCGCGTCTTATGTGGACGGCGTACTGTAGGCGCAGCAAAATCAATGGCGGACGGTATTTCGGAATTTCGCGAAATTTTACAGAGCGTGAGTATTTGGCCAAAATCAGGCTAAATACACCGCCAAGTCGAACGTGTTGCGGAACGTCAATTTTCGTCCAAAATGAGCTTTAATACACTGCAAATCGCTAAAGAAACGCCGGATTCACGTTCTGCGTAGTCAGAATGCCACAAATCAACTGTCAACTTAATTTTAGAATTTCGACATCGTGGCCGAATTTATGGCCGGCCGGGCCCCGAAATCGGGCTAAAGGCACCCCAAATCACAAAACAAACACCGGATCCGTGTTCAGCGTCGTCGAAAACCTCCGAAACAAGTGAAACCTCAATTTCGAAAATTTGACCCTGGGATTCCAAAATTCGACGCGGCCAAACTTTTTTCACCACCAAGCACGCTGCGCGTCGTCATAAGCTATCTTTAAAAAAAAAATTTGGCTCCCTAAGTGCTTCCTAGCGAGCGCTAGCACGTGTTATGTTAACTGTAGGCTTTACCGCTCCTGTAGCACTCCTTCGTTTTCAAGCGGTGGAGTGCCAATAAACGGTGTTTGCAGGCGTTAGTGTAGGGCGCACTGTCTGAGCTGCCAAATCCATAATGAATTGCAAAACACCTAAAGGTACGTACGTACAGCTATGGAAACAAGTCTGACAACCACCAGCCTCCATGCACAAACCATACTGAGGTCGTGACGTGCCATTTTGTAAAGGTTCTGGTGTTTTTGGATACGGTAAACAAGCTGTGTGTGTAAAAAGTTCAACCTAGACTTTGTGTCCGTCAAATCTTGGTGAACAGTATAGTGAACTTTGTACACATCGTTAGCCGTATCCGGAGAAAGCATCTTGAGAACGTGTACCATAGTCCCAAGTGCAGCTATCCACACGATACGCTTGTCTGTACAGCTGATCAAAAGCTCAGTGATATCGCCGCGTTCGCTATATGTTATCGGCATGATACGATCCTACCCGTGTGAAAACGTCACATCCAACAAAAAAACTTGCCAAAGGTTTGGTGCGGTCGTTCTTTCTCAGGAATTCCTCTTGGCGTACGCCCTTTCTATTCTACGTTCACATTCATCTATCAACAAAAGTTTTGACAATTTGCAATATTTGGACAGTTCTGTCAAATTTTTAATGCTTCTATCAAATTTAGTATTTGCCAAAAATTCATTTATGTTACTACTTATCCGTAGTCTCTGCGCTTACAAATTCTGAAAAAATTTTGCCGTTAGCCCATCAGATAAAAGTGTCAATTTTGACATAATTTGAAATTCTCAACATTGCAATTTATTGAAACTGTAAAACTGTGTCACAAATTCTTATTGGCATCTGGCCTTACCATTTCTGCATTCACATTCGTCAATAATTAATGACGTTATATTTTTTTATTTTATGGAATTCGGACAAATAATCGCGTATTTCTATCAAATTTCAAATTTGCAAATATTTTCTTTTGTGTTACAAATTATCCACTGTCTATGTCCATTCCACTTCTGAAGAATCAGACGAAAATGTCAATTTTGACATTTTTTATATTTTATTCTAAATGTCTCGAAATTGCGATTTATTAAAACTGCAAAACTATGCCACAAATTCTTGTTGACATACGGCCTTCTTTCCAATTCTGCATTCACATTCGTCAATAAATGGCGTTCTATTTTTGTCAATTTATGAAATTTTGACAAACAATTGTGTATTTCTATTAAATTCCACATTTACAAAAAAATTCCTTTGTGTCACAAATTATCCGTGGTCTATGCTCTTTCCATTTCTGAAGAAATTTTGTCGCTAGCTCATCGAGTGAAAAAGTCGATTTTTGACTTTTTCGAATTTTAATTGTGAATATCTCGAGAATGCGAAATTAGCAACACAAACGGACATTGGATCCGTACTCAGCGACCTTGACTCTACTTGACCACATATATTTTACTTCGGTGCCACGAACGGACGGACGGACACACAGACGGACAGACAGACATTGTCATCCGTATATATACTCGCCGCGCTGAGGCACGGCGAAAAAACAAGCTGTGTGTGTAAAAAGTTCAACCTATACTTTGTGTCTGTCCAATTTTGGTGAACAGTATAGTGAACTTTCCACACATCGTTAGCCGCATCTGGAGAAAGTGTCTTGAGAATGTGTACCTTAATGCCAAGTGCAGCTATCCCCACGATACGGTTGTCTGTACAGCTGATCTGAAGCTCAGTGATATCGCCGCGTTCGCTATATGTTATCGGCATGATACGACGCCGTTTATCTGATGCTTCTTACCTGTGTGAAAAGTCACATCCAACAAAAAAACTTGCCAAAAGTTTGGTGCGAGCGAATTCCTGTTTTCAGCGTACGCATTTCTGTTTCCGAGTGCACATTCATCAATAAACACCTGTTCTGGCCATCAGCCGAAAATCTCGATTTTGAGATTTTCTTAAATTTTAATTACAAATATCTCGAAATTGGAATTTATTAAAACTGTAATACTGTGTCACAAATTCTTATTGGCATACGGCCTTACCATTTCTGCGTTCACATTCGTCAAAAAAACGACGTTCTATTATGTTGATTTATGGAATTTTGAAAAATAATTACGCATTTCTGTTAAATTCCGCATTTGCAAAAAATTTCTCTTGCGTTACAAATTATCCGCAGTCCATACTCTTTCCATTTCTGAAGAAATTTCGCCGCTATATCATCAGGTGAAAGTCGATTTTCAACATTTCATATTTTGACAGAAAATATCTCGAAATTGCAATTTTTAAAAACTTCAAAACTATGTCACAAATTCTTATCGGCATACGACCTTTCCATTTCTGCATTCACATTCGTCATTAAATGACTTTGTATTTTACTCAATTTATGCAATTTTGACAAATAATCGCGTATTTCTATTAAATTCCACATCTGCAAAAAATTTCTTTTGTGTTACAAATTATCCGCGGTCCATGCTCCTTCCATTTCTGAAGAAATTTCGCGGCTAGCGCATCAGGCAAAAAAGTCGATTTTCGACATTTTCGAATTTTAATTGCGAATATCTCGAAAATGCGAAATTAGCAACAGAAACGGACACCGGATCCGTACTCAGCGACCTCGAGTCTACTTGACCACATATGTCACACATTTTACTTCGGTGCCACGGAAACACAGACAGACAGACACACACACACACACACACAGACATTGTCAACCGTATATATACACCTCGCCGTCATGTCATGTCATTCTACTGCATGCGTTTAGTATATGAGCGTATCCAAGGATGGGACTTTTCAGTAGATTTGTCGTGCCTTGTTTCATTCAATTTTGATGCGTTTTGCAAAGGTTATTCCAATACAAAGCGTGACAACCTGAAAGAACTGCCCTATATAGGAAACTAATTATATCGAATTTCAGCCACTGGCCATACTGCTAGCAAAGGATGCTCTATCACCACGCGCGTTTCGAATCGAAGACGTTTATATCACAGGGTTCTTACCGTTAACCCTGACAAACGTCAAGTATATCGACAACATGTTCTATTGCACAACCTCTCCAGAACACAGTTTCATCAAATGCAATATTGAAGCCGCTACTCAGCCTACAACTTACCTGGGTGGTTAGACAAAAGGGCACGACTACTTGATGATTTCGTTCTACGTTGCAAGTGCACCATAACCTGTTGCGCAAATGAATTGGTATAGAACCTGTGTGGCTGCTGCGTGGACCTTTGAATAGCAAGCTCGGTATAAATGGATTGAGCTTGTATTCTGTCTGACATTGTGAAGAGTTGCGAATTGCAGAGAATGCGAAAATTCGCCGCTCGTATTGCTCCGCTTCACGAGCTGCCCCCTTCGCATGAGGATATTGCACAGCAATATTGATTAGCCCGGGATTTTGCTTTTAGAGCAAGAACATTTTTCCCTCTTTCAAGCCACGTTTTTAAAAGTGACAAAACTTGCCAAAGTTCTGACAAAGATCCAACAGAGCACAAAAGAGGGCATTACGAGCAATCAAGCCGCATCGCACTTCTGTCAATGTAGCAAAACGAAGTTGGTTTTTTCGCCGCCCCCCCCCCCCAGGGCGGCGAGTATACATACGGACGCTATTGTCCGTTCGTTCCTCTGTCTGTGTGTGCGGAACAACTAGACATGACGGTTAGTGTCACCAGATGGAGTCGAATGCGCTGAGTAACGTGCCGTTGTCCGTTTCTGGTGCTAATTTCCCTATTTCGAGATATTTACAATTAAAATACGAAAATGTCAAAAATGACATTTTTATTTACAAGTCGTATCGGCAAAGTTTTTGCTGAAATAGAAAGGGCATAAGACGCGATGAATTTGTGACATAGTTTCGTTTCGGATTTTGGAATTCACCAAATTAGGAATATTTTCAAGGTTTTTGTCAAAATTCCCAAATTACGAACAATTCAAACAGCTTATATTTCAAAACTTCTTTGCACCGATGTATCGAGCATAGTCTGCCAAGTATTTAGCAAATAGTTTCAGCGATTATAATTAACGAAATTTAGTATATTTTTAAGGATTTTGTCAAAATCCCCAAATTTCGACAATTTCAAACAGCTGAAATTTCAAAATTTCTTTTCACGGATGTGTCGAGCATAGTCTACCAAGTATTTATCAAATAGTTTCAGATTTTATACCTAATTAACGAAATTAGGGATATTTTCAAGGGTATTGTCAAAAATCCAAAATTTCGACAATTTCAAGGAGCTATCCAAAAAGATCGAGATCGTCTCTCTACGATGCAAGTTGAGCGAGTTAGAGCGATTTTAGCGTCAACATGCCGAAAGTGGCGTTTTCCGCGGTGCGTGTTTGCGTAATTGAAAAAACTTTTGCAGACGCATGAAAGAACATGTCGAGAGCTTTCACCTGATGTGTCGATTGCCGCTCTACGACGTAACACGAGCAAGTTGTAGCCGTTTCGCGTTTTGCCTTCGGGTTACTGTAGCGCGCGCAATTCAAACTTTTGAATTTTGAAACCTCTTAGCTGAATGATCAGTGAGTCGAGACCTATCCGTAGAGCCCAAGATCTCCGCTCTACGACTTTCCAACGCCGAGATCTGAGAGCGTAACGCACGAACGGACGGACGGACGCACGCACGCACGCCGAGCCCTCGTATAGTCTCGCCCGCCTGAGGGCGGGCGAAAAAATGCAAATGGAAGGTGAATGAAAGCCTTTCGTCAGCCAATTTAACGAGTTCGCCGCTATCGCAGTGTCTCAGAGATAGACTCATAACTGGTATGTGATTCACATTGAGGAAGTGTCTGAAAGGATGGCTGAACGCTTTTTCGATGGTTTTGGTCGTTGGCGAAACTTGTCTTAGCACGCCGAAAGACCCGTATACTCTGTCTTTGACGATAAAATTATTTTGCAGAAAATCGGCTTCGAGGAAATAGTTGGAATGCTCCAACTGTGGTCTTCCGACCACCTTCTCATTGGGTTGGATAATAAAAGGCGTTCTGTCGCCTCTTTTCGCGAGACCCAATTTCCACGCGATTTCCCATGACAGGAACAGACGCCAGGGCGCCTTCGCCTTGACTTCTATTCTTCCGTCGGCCTTATGTTTGATATCCAAAATTTCGTTCCTTTCTCCGCCGCAAAGCTTCATTAGGTGGCTGATGTAACCCTTTAGGTTGCGCTTCGAACAAGACGCAATGGCGATGCGGACATCCTCCAGCAGATCTTCAGTGTCGTGAGCTTCGATTACTCCTCCGGGGAATGTGAATAGGGCGTTTTCCGTGAACACGTAATAATAGGTCAAAGCGCAGCACCAAAGTATGTTGCCGAGCAGATTCAGGGGGAAAGGCAAAATATATCGAAACGAACAAGGCCTTTCTTCCGACAATTCTCCGAGCGCGGAACTCTCGTCGAACAACGAGTTGGCGCTGTCGACTACCACAGAAACAATCTTCACACTCTCATCCATCCCAACTAACTCAAAACCAAACAAAAACCCAAAACAACAGAATGACCAACGGAGATAGAACTTCTACTATTTATAAGGCGACGCTGTCTACCTCCGTTGAAACTCCGGCGTAGTCCAATAATTCTCCCACATGGATTTTGGCAATTTACTCATCTGGTGATCTGCGGAGACATCGTCACTCTCTCGCCCGTACCCAGTCTCGATGGACATGGGAGAATCGGCTAAGACCTCTTCAAGGATAGCGCCAGACTGAGCCATCTCTCCCGTTTGCACGTTAGTTGTTGAGCTATGAATAAGGTAAGCTGGACGTACAGCGTGAGTTGACATTTTGTAAAGGTAAGAGGAAACTTTGTAAAATGTGTTAACACCCTCCTTACCTCATGTTGTGTAACTCGGACGATGCGTCACCATGTGTACCGGCATTCGCACCTATTCGAGCGTTTAGAGAGGGAAATTTGTCCGCTGTCGACATCGGACCATTCAATATCCCTAAAATATCCTGTCTTAGCTTGATATCTTTCTCGATTAGGTTTAGATGAGTGGACTTTTTCACTGTTTCCAGGATGCTCTCTGGGACAATCACTAAAGATTCGAAGCTTTTCGATTTCTCCATTTGGTATCCCGACAGAGGAGCGACAGACAAAGGAGCGACAGACAAAGGAGCGACCACAAAGGAGCGACGCGACAAAGGGGCGACACGACAAAGGAGCGATGGACAAAGGAGCGACAAGCCAGATTTCGTTTTGTTAGACAGTTTTGATTGTTTCGGCACTCAGAAATTGTCAAATGGCAACTTACTGTAAATATCCAATAATGCACCCTCCCTCGCCATAAGCGCCCCCCCCCCCCCTAGCGATGGGTTGAAAAAATAAACGCCCAGGGCGCTTATTGGAGGATTTACAGTAGGTTATGTCTACTATTCTGTGGCTGACTCACTGCAAAAGGAAACATTTATGGACTTTTAATCTTGAATATTCTAGTCGCTCGCAAATCTTTTGTGAGCATATCACGTTTGTGTGCCGAGTCCAGTGAGCACCCATTGTATTGTTTTATATTTGATTTTATATTTAACTTAAATCAATTTTAATCAATATAATATCAATTAAATCTAATATTTAATAAAGTCTCACAATTTATATTAATGTATATTTTATTACAGTGAATGCGAATTACAGTAGGAACAGATGTAATGTTTAGTGCAACCATTTATGAGGGCGGAAATATTTAGAACTGGTTGACAAATCGAAGTTTGAGCTGTCGCTCTTTTGTCCGTCGCTCCTTTGTCGTGTTGCCCCTTTGTTGCGTCGCTCCTTTGTCGTCGCTCCTCTGTCTGTCGCCCCTTTGTCTGTCGCTCCTTTGTCGGTAAACCGTTTTAACCACATTTTCGTTGGAAATTTGACAAATTTGGTGAATTTATTGTTAAATTTGACGAATTTTGTTGGAAATTTGCCAAATTTCTACGCGGGAGGCTCTGCGTATGTTGTTCAAACCGGCTCCGTACATTCGAGAACCAGTTAACACGTGACACTGTAGGGAGGCCTGTAAGCATGGCACCATTAGGGATGCCATGCATACAACACGTCCGTGCGGGAGCCCCTGCATACTCTAAAGTAGTAATTTTTGCATCAAGTTTTTAATTTTTGCATTGTATGTATTACAGAATTATAGAATTAAGGAATTATAGAATTATAGAATTAAGGAATAATAGGATCTTGACTATTTGCACCTCTCTGGGACTGGGGAATTTGGCAAAATACATCTGAAATTGACTGGTGGCGCTTCTACATACTTTGTCAAACATGGGTGAAATTTGCCCGAATTTGGATTTTGCGTGCTTAAGTGAAAAATGACCCCAAAATTTGCCCGTAGTACTACGTACTTTAACGTGTGCGTAGTGCTTAAGGGAGGCCAAAAGTCAATGGCACGGGCGATTTCCCATACTTTGCAAAAAACCCCCAAAATTTGCCCGTAGTACTACGTACTTTAACGTGTGCGTAGTGCTTAAGGAGAGCCAAAAGTCAATGGCACCAGCGATCCGAGCAGATTTGCCGGGGGGTTTTCTACAGCACGCAAATTGGCAATTTGAAGTCCAAAAGTGAATAGCACTGGCGAACAGCTGCAGTTACTACTACCACTCCAAAAAGTTTAGTCGCGAGGAGAGTCAAAGACGCTGCACGAAACCGGAAAGGGCCTTGCTACAATCTCAGTATAAATTCAAAGCTCAAAACCACTCCGCTTTTTAAAAGAGACTTGTTCCGCTTAAGCGCCCCGGGGCGCTTACGTTGAAATGGGTCCTGAGACGACCTAAAGTTGGCGCCATATAAGCGCTCCGGGGCGCTAAAACGGAAAATGTTCTAAAGTACTGTAGGAGAGTTCTGGTGACCTATTGTGGCTTTCTTTGCATTTATAAGGTTCTCTAAGTGTCCAACCGACAACTTCCAGCAGCAAAGACGTCACATACAAGCAAATCGGGCAGTTACACTGAACTTCAAAGCAAAACGAGGCTCTGCAACTCTGTGCGAGTGCCCTACACAGCTTCCGCAACCTCTGCCAAACCACATATATGCGCGATTTGAGCAATTTACAGCCTCACAGAACAGTAAAACTCGCCTAACAACGGTCTGAAATGTGTTGCTATTGTAATATTCCAAGCTTTCTCGCGTAATTTACTCGTCAAACCCGCTATTTTACTGCCATCCATAGCGAAAACTGGCACCACTTAAGCGCCCCGGGGCCTTTAAGTGGCAGTGAACAAGCTTAGAGTAAAAACTGGTACCCGATGATGGTTGATTGGCATTGTATAGTGTGTCGTGCATTTGAGGAGTATATTCCATAGAGTGTCAGAACAGTAAGTTGAGCATTTCTTCGGGGACTATCGCGGCAGTTAACTCGAGTTTCCAGAGAAAGTTCGTGCCATTGTTGGGCAATCGATGCCTAAAGGCGCATTGGTGGGTACTGATCCATAAATGGATCAGGAATGTTCGCCGCAGGTTCACTTTGGAATGAAGAGGGTCTAAATGGGACGACGCCCTTTTCTTTTAGGTCACAAATGCGGACGGTCACGGTACCGTTGCTGTAGATTGCAGAACCGCACAGTGAACAGAATTGCCGCGCTTCGTCTTCGATTGAATAGGTGGCAAAAACATACGTTGCCGGACACAGTCATGGAAAAATATTGCTAAGTTGTAGCCATTTGAAATTGCCGAAATCTGCCATGTTTGAAAAAAACCTTGAAAATATCCCTAAATTCGTTAATTATAAAATTTGAAACTATTTGCTAAATACTTGGCAGACTATGCTCAATACATCGGCGCAAAGAATTTTTGAAATTTAAGCTGTTTGAAATTGTCGAAATTTGGGAATTTTGACAAAACCCTTGAAAATATCCCTAATTTCGGTAATTATAATCTCTGAAACTATTTGCTAAATACTTGGCAGACTATGCTCGATACATCGGTGCAAAGAAGTTTTGAAATTTATGCTGTTTGAAATTGTCGAAATTTGGGAATTTTGACAAAACCCTTGAAAATATCCCTACTTTCGTTAATTATAATCTCTGAAACTATTTCCTAAATACTTGGCAGGCTATGCTCGATACATCGGTGCAAAGAAGTTTTGAAATTGATGCAGTCTGAAATTGTCAAAATTTGGGAATTTTGACAAAACCCTTGAAAATATCCCTAAATTCGTTAATTATAAAATTTGAAACTATTTGCTAAATACTTGGCAGACTATGCTCGATACATCGGTGCAAAGAAGTTTTGAAATTTAAGCCGTTTGAAATTGTCGAAATTTGGGAATTTTGACAAAACCCTTGAAAATATCCCTAATTTCGTTAATTATAATCTCTGAAACTATTTGCTAAATACTTGGCAGACTATGCTCGATACATCGGTGCAAAGAAGTTTTGAAATTTATGCCGTTTAAAATTGTCGAAATTTGGGAATTTTGACAAAACCCTTGAAAATATCCCTGATTTCGTGAATTCTAAAATCCGAAACTATGTCACAAATTCATCGCGTCTTAGGCCCTTTCCATTTCAGCAAAAACTTTGCCGATACGATTTGTAAACAAAAGTGTCATTTTTGACATTTTCGTATTTTAATTGTAAATATCTCGAAATAGCGAAATTAGCAACAGAAACGGACAACGGCACGTTACTCAGCGCATTCGACTCTATTGGGTGGCACTAACCGTCATGTCTAGTTTTGTGACACAGAAACACACACACACACACACAAACACGAACAGACAATAGCGTCCGTATATATACTCGCCGCGCTCGTAAGCGCCCCGGGGCGCGTATGCGGGGGGGGGGGGGGGGGGGGGGGCGCTTAAGCGGAAAAACCCGGTAAGTTTCTCAAAACTAAGTAAGTACGCGGCTGGAAAACTAAGTATGAGTACGAGTAAGTATACTTAGTTTTACAACAAGCTGTGTGTGTAAAAAGTTCAACCTATACTTTGTGTCTGTCAAATCTTGGTGAACAGTATAGTGAATTTCATTCGCATAATTAGCCGCATCTAGCGAAGGTATCTTGAAAACGTGTACCACAATTCAAATGCAGCTATTACCACGATACGGTTGTCTGTACAACTGATCTAAAGCTCAGTGATATCGCCGCGTTCGCTATATGGTATCGGCATGATACGACGCCGTTCATCTGAAGTTTTATGCCTGTAGGAATGCGCCACATCGAACAAAAAACTTTCCCACCGTTTGGTGCAGTCGTTCTCTACCTGGAATCGCGTTTGGTGTACGTATTTCTGCGTTATAACGCTTTTGTCAATTTGTAGAATTTTGGCAAATTGTGGCGTATTTTTATAAAATTCCACAATTGCAAACAATTTCTTTTGTGTTACAAATTATCCGCGGTCTATGCTCTTTCGATTTCTGAAGAAATTTCGCCGTTAGTCCATCAGGCGACAAAATCGATTTTCGACTTTTTTATATTTTAATTGTAAATATCTCTAAATTGCAGTATTTCAAAGCTGTGGAACCATGTCACAAATTCTTACTGGCTTACGACCTTTCAATTTCTGCATTCATATTCGTCAATAAATGACGTTCTATTTTTGTCAATTTATGAAATTTTGACAAATAATTGCGTATTTCTATGAAATTCCGCATATGCAAAAAATTTCTTTTGCGTTACAAATTGTCCACGGCCTATGTTCTTTCCATTTCTGAAGAAATTTCGCCGCTAGCTCATCAGGCGAAAAAGTCGATTTTCGATATTTTCATATTTTAATTGTGAATATCTCCAAATTGCAATTTTTCAAAACTGAAAAACTATGTCACACATTCTTACTGGCTTGCGACCTTTCAATTTCTGCATTCACATTTGTCAATAAATTACGTTCTATTTTTGTCAATTTATGAAATTTCGACAAACAATTTCGTATTTCTATCAAATTTCACATCGACAAAAAATTTCTTTCGTGTCACAAATTATCAGCGGTCTGTGCTCTTTCCATTTCCGAAGAAGTTTCGCGTCTAGCTCATCAGGTGAAAAAGTCGATTTTCGGCATTTTGGAATTTTAATTGTGAATATCTCGAAAATGCGAAATTAGCAACAGAAACGGACATTGGATCCATACTCAGCGACCTTGACTCTACTTGACCACATACGTCACATATCTTACTTCGGTGCCACGGACGGACACACAGACAGACAGACAGACAGACAGACAGACATTGTCATCCGTATATATACACCTCGCCGCGCTGAGGCGCGGCGAAAAAATGAAACTAAGTAAGTAAGAAACTAAGTAAGTGCTCCGTTTCAAAATAACTAAGTAAAACTAAGTAAGTACTTACTTAGTTTTGAGCTGCCACCACTACTCAGAAGCATAAGCAGACAGGTGCATACCATAACTGTTTATTATAGCAGACAGAGCGCACGACTATACCTAGACCATACATAGGTGTCACAGTCCCATCCACGTTCCCCTGTTGGGCGTGTCGATCCACTCTTCGGGTTCGACAGCGGTCGCGTTCTTGATGCAGACGTGGCGGGTGGCCTCGCACCTGTGTTTCGCGTTCAGCGCCACCATGCAGTCCTGTACTTGCTGCTCGGGAACCAGACCCCTATTCAGGAGGCGGTGGTTGGGTCTGTCGCCGTAGAATCGCTTGCTTCGCTCGGCCCAGGCCCGTTGAGCCTTCTCCACCAGAGGTCTGAGTCTTCGGTCGCGCACGGAGGCCCTCATGGGGTGGAGAATGGACTTGACCTTGCGGAAGTGGTAGAAGAGAGCCGTGGCCGGCTCCACCTGTATAGATGCGAAGTTTCCGCGAGACGAACTGATGCTTTGTAGAAAGTACACGCGAAGAGCAAGGAATCACCGCTTTTAATGACCCGCTTCGTGAGCTCCCACACTGTGGTACACGGCAGATTAATCGGTGGGCGGACAGCCATCTAGCGAGCACAAGATCGACTCTCTGCGAGCGTTTGACGCCGAGTTCTGAGAGCAGTAAAGACGAACTCACGCACGCCGAGTCTCTTGAGGTGGTCGCCAAAGGCACTCTTGCTCTGATTTTCCTACATGCGTTCAACTCACTGTCTGGCCACCTCACTTGTATGGCATGGAATCGAGCGTCGGAGTACTCTTTCGCGTCGTGAACTCCTCCCATCGTGGTCGCGTCTAGCCGGTAGAACACTTTGCCATGAATAGCAGTGTTAGTTTCCTCTCTGTCTATCTCCTTCAAGTAGTCGAAGTCCACTTTGGAAGGATGCAGCTTCTCGACCCGTCTCCAGCTCTCGTCGCCGGCTCTGTCGATGGGACTGCGAACGTTGGAGATTCTGAAGTGGGCCGCTCCGGCAAAAGGGTCGCTCTTGACGACGGCGTCGAGCAGCGACGGAAGAGTCAGCCTGACCGTACGCTGTCCTGTGTTGAGAACACTGTGCTTCGACAAAGCCAATCAAAAGCATTGTCTACGATTCGTTGTAGACAAGGAGGAGCTCGTCGAGGTCAGTGGACAGCGCCCACTCCGCCTCCAGCTTGCTCTTGAGTACACAGTCTGTGATTGCCAGAGCCTCTTCGTGCCATCGGGTCTAGACTCGACATACAATAGTGTAGTAGACGGAGAGAGTGTTTCACAAAGTACTGGAAGGACGTTGCTTACGGACAGACCTCAAAGTTCGCTTCGGGAATCTCCAGAAAGGCCGGCCAATCAACGATTTCCACTATGCCTTCCTTCTCGTAAAGCTCCAAGATTTCCATAACCTCCTTTGTGACGGTCATGACGGGAATCACAAATTTCGTGACGCCGAGAACCTTTATGTAGAGGATTAGAGACGGTGTGCTGTCGAAGGACCAGACGATACGTGCAGGAGCCCTTGCATGCGCACCTGCCAAACTTCGATCCATTGAACCATCTGTTGCCAGTCTGTCATCAGGTGGAGCGGCTTGCCGCAGACGACTAGCTTGTGAACCTTCTTGCGCCCGGCCGCCAAGCGAAGGTCCACAATCTCAGGAATGTCGCGAAAGACAATGTCCTGGTCTGATTCAGTGGCTCTGATTCCCAACTGCGCGCTCACGACATTGTCACTAGTGGCGCCAGCATCGTTTCCAAGAGTGAAATCCAGAGCGAAGCTACCATAGCTGCATCTGGAGCGCTCCTGGACTGCGTGCTGACCTCTGTGCTGGAGTAAAGTTTCAGAAGCTCCTGAAAGGTCGCATAGTAAATTGGTTATGGATGTGAAGAAGATTTCTGAATAGTACCTACAAATCACCCCAAGAAACGAATTTTGGTGACCTACAACCTTTAATTTTCAGGAACGCTTCTAAGTGCACGCCGGGCAGCAATTGCCTTCTCAGGACGTGGACTCGAAGCACGCTTACGCCATGCATGTTCAGAAGGTAAGCGGTTTTTAAGAGGAGGTTTTCGCGGGGCCTCTTCAAATCGTTGTCTCGCTTCCCAACGGTGGAGAAGAATGAATTGAAGCGGAACTGGTTTGTGGGTTGGAAGAGTGGGAAACAAAGTACCAATAGAACGCAGGTGACTGCTACGCATATGAACCATTTGGCCGACCGATGTCCAATACTACAAAGAGAACGCATGATGAGAAATCCTGGACGTCGTATGAAGGGACGGATAAAGGATGCGCGCGTAGGCAACACGTGTGGGCAACACGTGTAGGCAACACTCACTAAATGATTTAATCATTGTGTGCAGCTACAGGGAGTTGTTTCTCGACGAGACGGTTCAAACGAACCCCTATTTGATATGGCTCCGATGTGTTTTGAATTTGTTAACAATTTGTCAGTATGCTGAAACTCCCTTTCGTGGGCGACGTTTTTGCCCCCAGGGCATTTGTGGTAGGTCGGAGGGGGTCGGCGTGGTCACCGTTGGATTCTACGCGTCAAGGCGGTTCGGAAAGACTACTGGCGCCCCCTGGTGGATGCACGCAACAACCAGAAATTCAAATCTCGCGGATCTGTGTTTTCCCTCTCGACCGGCAGGAGGTGCTGCGCACATTCCTCTTCATGGTCGGCAGGCGGCGCTGCAGTCGCTCTCAGCAGGAGGTCCTGGCCATATAAGGGTGGTGGCCGTCTTCAGTGGTGGCCGTCTTCGGAGATCGGGTGGCCATCTTCAGTCCCTGCACCCACTTTACCTCTCTCCCCACCACCAATGCAACACTGTAACGGTAGGTAAGAGCGTAGGCGGGCACAGTACATAGGTGAGGAGTAGGCGCACACGACACTTATTCGCGCAAACACGAACAGCTAGAGACGCTCAGTTGAGGGGGTGCACCTATTTGAGACATTTTCAACCTTGGGCTTATGTACCTACCATCCAAGAGATATGTACCTACCGTCCAAGAGAACCAACCGTCCGAGAAGCCGCCTATGCTTCAGCACACCGTCCCAAACAAGCCCTCCTTACTACTCACAGGGTTGGGCTTATGGGTGCAGTGCAATGCTACGTGCAGTCCGCAAAATACACACACACCATGGGCTGTAGGGAGAGAGTCAGAGTGGTGTGCTTAGGCTTAGTCACAGTCTGAGGGTTAGACTTTCACTCTGCTCAATCTCAACCTTAGGCTGACGGGGGGCGTGCTTATTTGAGGCGGAGGAAGCGCTTAGGCTTAGCCACAGTTTGAATCTGGCGGAAAAGTTGACCCCAGTACATTCCGCCAAACGCCAAAGATTCGTAGGTAGTACATTCCGCCAAAGATCCGTAGTACATACCAGCAAAGATCTGTAGTACATTCCGCCAAAGATCCGTAGTACATTCCACCAAAGACCCGTAGTACATTCCGCCAAAGATCCGTAGTACATTCCGCCAAAGATCCGTAGTACATTCCGCCAAAGAGATCCGGCCGTAGTACCGGGTGTCCCATAAATCCAGACCCCCCGTCCACAGAAAGTTACAGAAAACTCTACGCGGTGAAACTTGCACAGCTTGAAGTCCAATGTCCTGGGACATCTGACACCAAATTTCAGCACTATACACAACTTCACTCGGGAGTTCTGGCGCAAAACGGAAAATTGGTCAATTTCTCAAGACTCGCCGTCTTCTGTCTGCCACAACTTTCACTAGGCTGCAGCTAATTTGGTGCGAGTTGTACCGCTTTGAAGAAGAAAAGTTAGCCTTTCGAATGGTCTTAGAATGAAAATTGTAGCGTGTAGTACGCATAAGAAAGGTCGAAACAAAGTTGGTTTGCCGGCCCCAAAACAGGAGGCAGTCAGCCCCTCCTGCTGCAGCAGGGCCTCCTCCACGACGGCCAGCGGCTGCGACCAATTTTGGGTTTTGCGCCCGCAATTCCGCGCAAGTTGGTGTACGATGCTGAAATTTGGTGTCAGATGTCCCAAGACATTGGACTTCAATCTGTGTAAGTTTCACCGCGTAGAGTTTTCTACAACTTGCTGTAGAGGGGGGGGGGGGGGGTCTGGATTTATGGGACACCCGGTACATTCCACCAAACAAGCACTCTGTACTAAATGTTATTTCACGTTAGCAGCAGCCGCAAAATCAACCTTGTCCAGCAGAAACTTCGCATTACCTATGTTTTGGGTGGTATTTCTCTTGGCATTGTAGCTTTCTTTCTCATTTCTACTATATTTGTCAGTGAATGAGGGTTGAAACAATAAATAGTTTCGGGTTTCCCCAACTAGTTTCGGGTCTCCAATTATTTCGCCCCTGAGAGACACATTGAAGAAATAAGTTCGCCCGAAACTATTCATCAGTCATCACTTTACGATATCTCAAAATTCTTAACACAGTGTGGCGCTCTGCTTGCTCACAGTGTGCTCCACTACTACTGTTTCCGCAAAACAGTGCATAGCTTCTCAGCGCCATGATGTCTTTGTTGTCACAAAAGGGCGTAGCTAAGCCGTTATTCGCTAAAGGAATGTACGACAGTGCTTCGTAGCCGATAACAGACCACGGCAGGCCGTTTTATCACTTTCCACTAGGTACATCCTGATAAAGTGCCAGCAATGCTTTGTACAAGTTAGGTCATTCACACGCCACTTCGGACAGGACGCATTCAACACCTGAACTGGCGGTACGCTTCAAACAACAATGTCAGTTAGGCGAGCATCGTTGCTCACAGCTCTCATAGCTGGCGTCATCTCCTTTGAGCTGCAGCCCAAGAGCTACGATGGGTTTGTCAGCTAAGCAGATCTGTTAGTGGGAATAATCCCTGACAGGTTTTCACGAAGTTTCAGCCTGAAATTGTACAAGATCGCACCCTCCTCTCTTGAACAACTGAATACTCTGCAGTCACTGGAAGACATGCTGCCAGGGGTGAGTCAAACGAGCGAGCTGTGGATACATCCTTTAACGCAAGGCAAACAGTGACACCGAAAATTCATGGCTGTAATTTGAGATTTGGCTTAATTCAGGGTAACTCTTGTTGGGTTTAATTTTGAAGGCCTGCCACACATAGTTCACGTTTACAGTGTAGTGGTACTGTACATACACGTGCATAGTGTGGGCCACAGTTCACGCTCGCGCTACGCTTGACAACATCAAAAGCCAAATCCCTTCACAGGTGGACGTATGGAGCTCAGGACGCAGCGTCTACCAACCATGGAAAGTTCTCGTGCCCCAGGAATTGTCAGTGGCCTTCCGAAGCAAGATGAAGCAAAGCGGCATCGCGCACAAGCCCACTGAACTGGACGTTGGCAAGTTGATCCGCGAAGACTTGAAGGGCTTGAACTTGTTCACTGGCTCCAAATTGGCTTCCCCTGAAGACTTCAACTTGGACGAGTACCACACGCACGATCAGGTTGGCAAGTTGCGATTGGGATAGTCTCAGTGGCACATTATTTCTGTCGGTGTGCGATTTAATAATTTATAACGTTTTTTTGCAGATCCACGAATTTCTGGACGTCGTTCACGCGGAATATGGAGAAATCACAGAACTGGGCTCATTGGGCGCTTCACTTGAAAACCGCGACATGAAGTACATCAAGGTATGTAAGCTCTGCAGCAGTAGCCTAGCAGTTCTACAGTGTGCCAAGTGTGTAAGATACTGCAAGACACTGTAAAGCTTTAGATAAACGGTAAGATACGTACCCTCAAAATGGTAACTGAGTGACACAATGTTCCGCCGACTCAGATTGGCAAGCAGTTCGGACAAACGAAACTGGCAGTCTGGATCAACGCAGCAATACACGCCAGGGAGTGGGTTGCCCCAGCCAGCGCCGTCTACATTATCAACGAGGTGTGTACATAGTGCAGATACTTTGCATAGCCAATCCACCACAGGATTGTTTCCTAAATTCATCTGCGTTCGCCGTCGTTTCTGCAGATGACCACGAAATACGGCGTCGACCCAGTGATCACGGAGCTGGTGGACAACATCGACGTGTACGTGTTGCCCGTGTTGAACATCGACGGCTACAACTACACGATGACTCGGAACAGACTGTGGCGCAAGACGCGCAGCGGCCCAGGATGCAATGTGTAGGGACAGTGCTGCAGGGATCGATCCCAACAGGAACTTTGGCTACATGTTTGGAGGTGGGGGGTGACTTGAATTGTTGAGTACGGTAAGACCATCAGTACAGTTCTGGATTCTTTTACTCTAAGGCTTTGAAACTCACTTTAGGCATTTAAACGAGCAGTAAATCCATGAGCCTGATTGACCGAGGCCCAGAAGCCTACTCCGAGATTGAGGCTGCCAATGTGGCAAATTTCCTAATGAGCTGGGGCCTGAAATCGTGAAGGCTTATCTCACGGTCCATTCCTATGGCGATTACCCCAATTCGGCCGACTTGGCGCGACTGAGCTGGCGCGGCGCCAACTTGGCCAAGAACGACTTGGCGCAGGGTCAAGTTGGCGCGAGACAACTTGGCGAGCCTAACCCTTCGTTTTCCCATTTAGTTAGACAATACAACACAAGTAGAAGTAGGTCAGCGCCACTACGACCGATCAGCTGTTCATTTTGAAGTTGTGGGCTATGCCCCTCAAATAGTCACAGTAGGCCCTGTTGTTCAAAGTCCCTGCACGATTCTCAGAATTTCTCTATCACAGTCGCGAAATTTCTTCTAGCTTTCTCGTGGGGCTGTTGCCAGCGTTCAACCCTCTCCCAAAAGGCATCCCCATTCTTCTGGACGCGTCCTATCTTTCCCCATGAATTTCCAAATCGTCGGATGGTTCATCTGGAGCTCCTAGTGCAGTCTCCGGTGCGCCGCCTCTGCCTCATTGTTGGTGCGGTGGCGTATCTATCACCACTTTCTGATGGACGTTCCGAACGTCCCCAGGGAAGAGCGGCCCCGCGGGCCGTTTCCGCGCCCGATCCCGTCTTCTCAGCCAAACTCCCTTTAACCAGTCGAGCAATTAAACCAGCTCGTCGGGAGTTTCAGTGCCAGTGCCACGAAAAAGTTCTTCAACGTTCTCCATAGTGGCAACAAGGCAATTGGACAATCATCCTGCCTGCAATTTCTCTATCGGGATCGTTGGAGAAGCGCTGCAACAGGTGATTGTTGGCGAGTTTCTTCTTTTAATTCTTCGCCAGGTGAAACAGGCAGCCATCCATTTCGCTCTGCTGGAAAAGCCTAAATGTGTAATGTTTTCGCCAACGCCTTATCCATACAATTACGGTGCGCCAGCGGCAAGCCAACCGCAGTGGCCTCTTGTATGACTGCGATCTCTAAGTCACATTTAATCGACGTTGTATTAAGATTTAGGCGCTATCTCCCTGATGAGTCTCAAGCAGCGGCGATAGGTCACCGCCGTTTTGTTCGGCAACAGACCGTAAATAACAGGATGAACTGCGCCCATTTCTTCGATACCAAATGACGAAATACCTGAACAAAAACACAGCCCGGAAATTCCGACATTTGTCGTGCATCGATTCGTCAATCACCTACTTGCGAGAATAGTGGAGGCGATCCGAAATGTGCCATCCATGAACCAGTTCTGACTCCTCTGGCAGAAGCGCCACATTTCCTTGCTCCCAAAGACTAGAATCCGATCATCTTCAGGGCCACTATCGCGAAGCAGGAAATTTTCAGCTTAACACAGTAGAGATGTACTTGCTGCACATAAGTATGCATGTGTAGAATGCCTCAACCATGTGCATGCGATGTATAATATCTCTTTGATCTCACACTGGCCTGGTCTGAACTCGTAACTCCGGAAAGGGGAATCCTGCGGTATGTG
>JASAMZ010010120.1:0-22521 GCA_030248115.1 Linhomoeus sp. GSCO2_2
CCGAGATTTCCGAGGTCAATGCTGAAGTACGGTTTGCGTCCTTTCCAGGCGGCGTGGCGAACGTCTACTCTGGTCAGCCGCTGGACACGG
Source organism: Linhomoeus sp. GSCO2_2 (assembly GCA_030248115.1). Lineage (NCBI taxonomy): Eukaryota > Metazoa > Nematoda > Chromadorea > Monhysterida > Linhomoeidae > Linhomoeus > Linhomoeus sp. GSCO2_2. The sequence continues at coordinate 91 of JASAMZ010010120.1, forward strand.
TCAAGGTGAAGATGCAGACATTCTCCCAGTTGTACAAGAACAGCGCCAGGTGCTTTCTCGACACATTCCGACAGGACGGCATCAGGGGACTCTACGCCGGTGAGAGCAGTACCTTCTTTGCGCCTCTGCTTCGCTGCGTGCATACCGTAAATACTCTAATAAGCTCCCACTCTCCAGTAGTGCACCCTCCTTGAGGAGGGGGGGGGGGGGCGGGGATTGAAATAATACAGCTCCCGCCTCCAATAGTACCCCGTACCTTGTACACTACATCCTTCTTCTGTCCGTTCTAGGAACGGTGCCGGCGCTGGCTGCGAACGTGGCGGAGAACGCCATTCTGTTCGGCGCCTACGGCGTCTGTCAGAAGGCGGTGGGCGCCCTCGTGGGCAAGGAGACGGCGCAGCTGCGCGCCTGGGAGAACGCTCTGGCCGGCTCCGGCGCCGCCGTCTTCGCTTCACTGGCCCTCTGCCCCACAGAGCTGGTCAAGTGCCGCCTACAGGCGCTCCGAGAGCTCTCGGCCATGGCGGCCAAAAGTGGTGCTAACTCACAGTCGGCGCCAGTACAAAGGTAGGTACATAGATATTTCCGTATTTCGCCTAGTAGACCGACACTTAGCGTGCCATAGTTTCGGCACCCCATTGAAATGCCGATATCGGAGAATTGAAAGAAATAACCTACGGTCCATCGTTTGCTCTTGTATGTGTATGTATCTACATACATGCATATCTCTGCTCTAAAGTCCATTTCAAAAGTATGCGAATTGGGGGTTTTTCGCAATTATCTTGTTACTCCTGTGGAAAATGTACCCAAGTGTGGTACCATTCGATAGCACTCCCCGAGTGGCTCAGGGGCGCACAAATGAAAAAAAAAAGTTTTCATGACGCACTGAAAAACCGCCGTACAGTAAAATTTCGACTTTTTTGCTTCTCAAGCGATTTTTCCCGCTCCAATTGCATTCGATAGAAGGACATGTCCTTATGATAACCTGTAAATATGGCGACTCTACATCAAGCCGTTCAAAAGTTATAGCGATTCTCCCGACCCCCTGATTTTCAATTCCTTAAGGATTTTGAAAAACCGCCGAAAAAAATGTGCAAAGTCATTACAGCTCACGACCGCCTGAAGCCGAGCTAACCAAATTTCAAGAAGTTATACCACTATAAGTCGTCTATACTAGCGGTCCAGCTCGCCAAGTCGTCAGACTGCACCAGGCCAAAACGCCGCACATGCCTTCGACGCCCATTTTGCGGCTTATATCGTGCCACCTGCAGCAGCCGAAATTTTTTGTCGGGCTATACCGAAGGGCCTGCCATCTACACGTCAAGTTTCAGCAATTTGGCCCTCTGGACGGGCGAAAACGGAGAATTTGTCGTCGGCTCCGCACACGTGAGACCGCGCGGGAAAATGGGAAAAGTTTGAACAATTGCAGTTTCCGCCAGCGACATCCAATTTTGATCATATTTAAAAAATCTATACCTTGTGTTGGCTAGTTTGCACATGCCAAATTTCAGTCGATTCTGCCTTGTGGTTGTCGAGTTAGTGGGGTTCTTTTTTTCTACTGTAAAGTACAGTAGCTGGAGTGGATCCATTTCCAGTAGAAAAACAGCACCCCAGTAACTCGATAACCACAAGGCAGAATCGACTGAAATTTGGCATGTGCAAACTAGCCAACACAAGGTATAAATTTTTTAAATATGATCAAAATTGGATGTCGCTGGCGGAAACTGCAATTGTTCAAACTTATTCCCATTTTCCCGCGCGGTCTCACGTGTGCCAGAGCAACAACAAATTCTCCGTTTTCGCCCGTCCAGAGGGCCAAATTGCTGAAACTTGACATGTAGATAGGCAAACCCTTCGGTATCACCCAAACAAAATTTCGGCTGCCTAGGCTGCAGGTAGCACGAATTATAGCCGCAAAATGGGCGTCGAAGGCATGTGCGGGCGTTTTGGCCTGTATCTCGTCAGTCTGACGACTTGGCGAACTGGACCGCTGCAGTTTTGTAGACAACTTATAGTGGTATAACATACTAAAATTTGGTTCAGATCGGTTCAGGCAGTCGTGAGCTGTAATGACTTTGCACATTTTTTTCGGCGGTTTTTCAAAATCCTTAAGGAATTGAAAATATGGGGGTCGGGAGAATCGCTATAACTTTTGAACGGCTTGATGTAGAGTCGCCATACTTACAGGTTATCATAAGGACATGTCCTTCTATCGAATGCAATTGGAGCGGGAAAAATCGCTTGAGAAGCAAAAAAGTCGAAATTTTACTGTACGGCGGTTTTTCAGTGCGTCATGAAAACTTTTTTTTTCATTTGTGCGCCCCTGAGCCACTCTGGGAGTGCTATCGAATGGTACCACACTTGGGTACATTTTCCACAGGAGTAACAAGATAATTGCGAAAAACCGCCAATTCGCATACTTTTGAAATGGACTTTAGTTTGGCTGACCCTAGTGCAGTGTTGTACTTCAGCTTGTCCAGGGTGACGCCGTTCTCTCTGACGGCGCAGATTCTTCGCCAGGAGGGCATTCGAGGCCTCTTCCACGGCCTGACGCCGACGTTCGCGCGCGAAGTTCCCGGCTACTTCTTCTTCTTCGGCGGCTACGAAGGCGCGCGTCTGTTCCTGACACCGACGGGGAAGCAGAAAGAGAGCATCGGTGAGTGGACGGAATTTGGCGTCCTTTCGCCTCTGTCTCGCTCGCACAGCCCTATTCAACGCAGGCGTTTTTCGGACGGCACTGGCGGGCGGCGTGGGCGGCAGCTGCTTCTGGCTGTCCGTCTTTCCCGCGGACGTGGTCAAGTCGCGCGTCCAGGTGCAGGGCCACGGCAGCTTCGTCGGCGTCTTCGCCGACGTCGTCACCAAGGATGGTGCGCGCTTTCGTGGCTGCTGCGCAGTGGAAGCCGTTGCTGCCACTGGCTCGACTCATTCAGGCGTGCGGGCTCTATATCGCGGCCTGATGCCGACGCTCGTGCGAACAATGGTCGCCTCAGCCTGCCTCTTCGTCACATTCGAGTACTCCAAAGCGGCCATGCACATGCTCGTCTAACTCTCGTCTTGACTTCCTCTCTACTCCGATGCGCTGAGGACCAACCGTCTAACAGAGATTTCTAGGCAGAGTGGTATTGTCGATGCGATGTCAGGACTAGTCGCGACGCTGGCATGTAAACGAGACAGGGATCTAATACGAGTGATGAAATCGGTGCAGCATTGTTTCCCGTTTGAAAGCAAGGATGCCATCACACCCTACTCTCACAATATGAGGGCAGATCGAACAATGTGTCGGCTTGACATGATTTTGAGAAGTTCAAGCGGATGCCTTGTTTTGGAGATCGTTTGCTTGTTTCGTTTGCTGACGTCCTAGATCCATACTTCGGATTCCAGCGGAGAAGATATGGGATTTCATCCAAAATGCAAGGCATTCGAAGCTAAGCAATGATAATAGATACGGTAAATAGAAACTAGAAGATAAAGAGGAAATCGAAGAGGAAAGAAGAGCTGACAAGGCCATGGCTGACACGTGCGAGCTGGAGGAGGAAGCCAAAGAGCAGTTGAAAGAGCCGCCGCCAACCGAACAGCCAGCAGAGCCACCGTCTAGCGACGACGACAGCCGATCGAGCCTGCAGTCCGAGGAGGCGACACCGCCCAGCGACCAATTGGAAGAGCCGCCAATCGAGACTCCGTCAAGTCGGCAGCTGGAAGAAGAGATGACACCGCCGATCGAGGAAAAGGACCACGAGGCGCCACCCATCGACGCTTCGCCCCGCCAACAGCTGGAGAAAGCGGCGCCGTCAAGCGAGCAGCCGGAAGAAACGCCACTCAGCGAGACTCCGCCAAGCCGGCGTGATATGGCGACGCAACTGGACGAGCAGCAGGAACAGGCACCGGCCGGCGATGACAGCCTGCCGAATCAGAACCCGGAAGATGCGACGACGCTGAACGAGAATCCGGAAGCGGCGTCTACCGAGACCACGTCAAGCCCGAAATCGGAGGTGTCAACGCCAACAGTCGACCAGACGGAAGTTGCGCAGGCCGACAAAAGTTTAGCGAAGCCGCAGTTGGACGAAGTGGCGATGGCGACGACGTCAGACAACCAGCAAGAAGAACTGTCGCACACCAGTGGCGAAGATATGCTGTCGGATCAACAGCTGGCAGAAGCGTTGCCACCGCGCGAGCAGATGCCAAAGACGCCTCCCGGCGAACTCCGATCGATTCAGCAGGTGGAGGAAGGGACGCCACTGATTGCGAAGCCGAAAGAAGTGCCGCCCAACGAGATTGATCTGAACCAGCAGCTGGAAGAATCCGCGCCGCTAAGCGAGCAGCACGAAGCGTTACATGAGGCATCCGGCAGTGACAGTCTACCGAACGAGCAGCAAGAGAAGACGGCACCACTTAGCGAGTGTCTGCAAGCGCCATGCAGAGTGGCTCCGACGAGTCAACAGCTGGAGAAGGCGCCGCGGAGCGTGCTGCCGGAAGACGTGTCGCCCAACTCTGCTTGGCCGAGTGTGCCGCTGGAGGAATTCGGGTCACTAAGCGAGCAACAAGGATGGAACCCGCTGGATGAATTCGCGCCGAAAAGCGAACCAAACGAAGGGGCAACGGCCAGTGACGACATCCTAGAGGGCCAGCACCTGGAAGAAGTGGCTCCGCTGCCCAGCGATGGTCCGCCGAGCCAGCAGCTGACAGAGGAAGGGCGACCGGATCCAGAAGGGCGGCTAGACCGGACGATCAATCAGCTGCTACGCTTTGACGGTCGGCAAGAGGCACCCGCGCTGGACGCCGCCGACACGCGCTGGCTGTGCCACCAGACGGCCGACGTCTTGAGACGCCACGACGCCTCCATGCTACAGCTGCGCCACCCCATCAGCATCGTGGGCGACGTTCACGGGCAGTTCAAGGCGAGGAGCAGGCAGCCGCTCATTCGAACACGCCGAGCGATACTGTTTCTTGATTCAGGACCTGCTGAGGATATTCAATCGGAACGGGTGGCCGCCCGACATACAGTACCTCTTCATAGGCGACTACTGCGACAGGGGTCCGCACAGCCTGGAGACGACGTCGCTCCTCTTCGCCTACAAGTGCCGATACCCTGACAAATTCTTCTTGCTGCGAGGGAACCACGAGTGCCCCAACGTCAACGACAGGCACGGTTTCGCCGCCGAATGCGTCAAACGAATCGGCGGCAGCGAGGGAAACCAAACCTGGACATTGTTCAATGTTCGCGTCTCAATACTGCAGTTGTTGAAACATAACCGCCCAGCAGGCCGTCTGTACGCATTGTCTTCAGGAGGTGTTCAGCTGGCTGCCGCTGTCGGCGCTGGTCTCCGAGAAGATACTCTGCGTCCACGGTGGTCTTTCTCGCCTGCTGGTCGACGTGCAGCAGTTGGCGCTGATCGAACGCCCGATTCAGCGGATACCGCTCGACGGCTTGGTCACCGACATCATTTGGTCCGATCCCGACAGAGAGCGAGTCGACGACGGCGACGACGCGGCCAATGCGGAGCAAGACCAGTTCCGTCGCAGTCCGCGCGGCATCAGCTCCGTCTTCAGCGCCGCCGCTCTGAGGAAGTTCTGCGCCGACAACGGTCTCTACCACGTGTGCCGCGCCCACGAGTGGACGCCGGGCGGCTACGACCTCTGGGCCGGCGGCCTGCTCGTCACCGTCTTCTCCGCGCCCGCGTACGGCGGCGCCTACGCCAACGCCGGTGGATACGTCAACGTGGACGCCGACCTCAACCTCCGCTTCGGACTGCTCGAACCCCTGCTCCGCTGAGGGAGAGAGACAAGAGAACATCAACAACAGTGATTGGTCTCTCCGTGTTTGACTATCGACGCCTACCGCCGACCTAACTCATTGATTCAGTCGGAATTATGGCGACGACGACAGTGGTGCGGTGAACGAGATACCTCTGCTCTGATCAGCATAGAAAAGACCAGAACAAGCCGGTTACCAACTCACCGTTAGTACCATCAGTCCACTCCTTCGCTATCACAGATTGGCATATCCTCGATAACAAACGGATAGCACGTCACTGTATCTGGGTCCACCCATTATGCAATAGAATCCAGATGGGCACCACAAATCCATAGTCATAGAGCCGGCTTCACCGTAATCAAGTGCGTCTGCTTCAATGCGGCCACTCCACTGTCCAATACACAAACTCGTTTCGCCCTCTCCTCTCTCTGCAGGGTGCCGGCCATCTAAAGCTCTTCCATGCAGGTACACAGTGGCAATTTACATAGAGCTACGTAGAGAGAGGGCAGACGCATAGCGCACACGCACCTTGAAAGAGTCGGCCAAGTCGGATCGGCCCACGACCACGATCAGTCGATCATTGCCCAAAGCCTCGCGCAGTCGCTCCACCGCCGGCGAGCCCTTAGGCAGCGTTAGACGAGGGGAGGGGGCGCCGTTGCCCTCAGTGGGTGGAAGTGGGAAGTCGGCTTCTGAGAAGGAGCTCTCGAACTGCTCCTCCGACGGCGGCAGATGCGCCAGAGGCAGATTGACGCTGTTGGCGAAAGCGCCCCGATTGTACCTGGGGGTCAATGTATGCTTCAGTACCGTACAGTTGTAGACAAAGCTCGACGAAAGGCCGTAGGTACAACTCGCTCACTCGTCAGCGGCGCGGCAGTCCAGAAGGAAGGGCTCCCCAACGTCGCATCCTTGGCTTTTCTCGACTCTTCTATTGCCGCCGTCCTCCTCTGATTCCGATTCTCCTTTCCGTCTCAAGAGGAAGAGAAGTTCGTCAACGGAAATACGTGAGCAGAGGGCCTCCTTCAGGTCGGCGACGCTTTTTGGCTGAACGTCCTAAAACGACAACGTTAGAGTGACTAGTCGGCGTCGACTTAGATAGCAGGAACCACGCAGCACATGTGGCGCCTCACGAAGTCGGCGTGCGTTCCCTTCGAGCGCGGCGCTTGACTTCGGAAGGAGCAGCTGACGGGCGTCCTGCGCCACAGGCGGAAGGAGTCGGCGACGCAGCGGCCCACGTCGACGTCTGCAGAGGATGAGAGTTGGCCAGCTGTCTCATAAGACACGACTCCAAAGAGCGGTGGTAGTGACCGGGCAAGTCGGAGAAGAGCAGGATGGACTCGTTGAAGCCGTAGTGGATGAGCTGGTCGCGCATCTGCTGCAGCAGCGCTACGCCAACGAAGAGCGGATAGGCGCCGTTGCCCAGCAGCATCGTGTCCCAGAGGTGGAAGAGCTTCGGCAGCGGAAGCACGTCTGAGATACACAGCGAGGATTGATCGACGCCGAGTCAGCGCCACTTCGCCAGTTTGCAAGAACTTACGGGCAAACATGGTCAGAAACCAGGGAATGGCGTAGAGCTGAAAGAGGAGCCAACTTCTACAGTACTCCTCCAACGTCGAACAGAGAAGGAGCGGTAAAGAACCGACCTCCGGGTAGAAGCCGATGTCTCGAAGGTGGAAGAAGAGTTGAGGGTCGTGGAAGGCGATCATGTGGTCGAACACGGCCAGGAACTCTGCGGGCGAAGTACCAATGAGTGTACATAGACAAGCAGAGTAAACATTCCACTGCAGTCTAATGCACCTTGAATAACTGCCGAGTTGTCTCTCAGGAAGAAGTTGTGCAGAAAGCGACGGATGAAGGACGAGAGGCAGGCGAATCCAATAGCTGAATTATCACAGCGCCAATGATATAAGAAAAGTTGCGAGGACAGTGGGCTACTACAACAGTACCAGAGGTACATATGTAGGCCAGCAACCATTTGGTCTCAACGACAAGCGAACCCACGAAGGCAGTTGAAGTTCAGGTAGAGGAATGGGGCGGCGAGGGAGTCGAGTCCTTGCCAGTAGACGTAGCGCGGGTGTCTGTCCAGCCAGGCCTTGAGCAGTCGCTTGAGCTTCGCGTGGGCCGTGGGCGAGGCCAGAAGCTGGTCGTACTGATGGCAGCGGGGTATGTCCACGTCCAGTTGGCGGTCGATGGCCGTCGGCGCCCGCGTGTCCACGCTTCCGAAGTCGGCCACCTCCCCCACGCCCACTTCCAAAAGCGCCGCCCAGGCGAATCGGCGGTAGAGAGGGGGGACGTCGCGCCAGCACTCGGCCAGCAGCGCCGCCCTCTTGAAGGGGTAGGCGCCGATCAGCTTCTCGAACAGCGTCATGCGCTCCAGCTACAGGGGAAGAAAGCCAACACCTTGGTCAGGGAAGCTTCTTCTGTTCATGATGGGGGCACTACTCAAACCTGATAGAGGATGTCGCGTTCCTTGACTACCGTTGGCAAGTCGACGTCCGACGAAGTGGGCGAAGCCACCTGAGTGGCAAGACGGCGCTCGGCCAACAGTCGATTCAACTCCAGACTGCAGTAGAAGCGCCCCTCGTCGAGATCCGAGCACTTCTAAATGAGAAATACCTTGGGAACATCGCAGAGCACAATTTCTGACAACTGACAAAGCGTGGCACCTCAATTAGGTTGGCCATGCGGAGCCGAATTGGTCTCAGATCCTCCAGCCGATGTCGACTGGACTCGTTCCCTTCGATCTGGCACTCCCCGTAGACGAGCCTGAAGACGGCCGATGGTATGCGACGAGACACACAGAATACGGTACCACAAACTACTTCACTAAAATTATGATCTCTATTTGGCATGGTAATTTCGTGTTCTAAATCATCGACGTTCCCGTTGGAAGCCTCACTAAATTCCGCCGCTTACACGGGCAGCATGGTGACAGGAGGCTTCATCTTGATCAGGCCCTTGCGCTCGAGTATGGTCTCTATGCAACTTCCCGACAGCTTCCACAGAAGGAAAGCCTCGTCGATAGGCCGAGAGCTCAGCAGGGTTGGCGTCCGCTTGACGAGGGCTGAAGGAAGCGCGTCGGCACTGGCGATGCTGCTCATACAACGCCATGGTATGCTGCAGCAACCTCGGATTCCGTCTAGACTGGGCCGTTCCGTTCCAGCTCCTCCGATGTCGACAACGAAGGTCTTGTTGAGATCAAGCGCCGTGTCAAGCTGAACGAAGAGCGCGTCGCGATTACTCACGAACATCCACGAAACGAGACCCACTGTGAAAGCGCACCTCAAGGACGACACTCGAATCGCCGTGCAGCCAACAAACGCCACCGAACAGGCTGCGCCGAAGCAGATCAGTGGCTTTCGGCCTGCGATACAGCCAAGCAGTCTGGCACAATTGTTTGGCAGACTACAGAATCGCAGAATAACGACTGGCAACCTTGCCGAGGGCAAGAGTGCCAGACAGTCGCGCAGAAACTCGATCCAAGGATCGTCTGCGCCTTCCTGTAGGCGAGCCGCCGCGTCCGATTGGGGCAGCGCGAAGCGGACCGACTCCAGCAGTACCTCCAGAGGAGCGGCCGAGCGCCGTCGGCGGAGAACCGAAGACCAAATGGCCAGCATCTGGCGGTGGGACCACACATCTTTCAGGCGCATGCCCTGAGCAATCAGAGGCACGTGATGTGGCGACGGTTCAAACTGTGGCCCATTCAAAGAAGCGCCAGGCGAACCAGCTTCAGTTCCAGCATCGCCAGCCCCAGCAACCAGACGTCGCCCATTGGCCCAATGGGACGTCTCTTCGAATGAGTGATTGCGTCGCTTGGCTCGCTGTTTCCCACCAGCTGTTCCGGAGCGATTGCCCACGGCGACCTGTTGATTGATTGTTGCGCAACTCGAAGAATACAGTATCCTACAGTGTTCAACTACATAGGCAACACAGGAGGCAGCACAACAGCGCGAACTACATAGGCAACACAATTGCGCTCTTCTCAACCTTTGCGCCGCATCTGACCCTTTTTGTATCCCATTGCCCTCAATCCCACAGTCAGCTCAGCAACCAGCCACCGACCCAATGGTGAAGTCGACGTCTCGGCGGCCGCCGTAGTCAGTGATGAAGCAGAAGCCGTAGTGGGCCAGGCGTATGTGGGGCCGTCCCAGCGGCGCCGCCCCTTCGCTGCTCACCAAGTAGACGTGGTCGAGAGTGAAGAAGCCCACTGTCACGGCGCTCGCATGCAGATAAGCCAGAGCACTCAACAGCTGACCGCCAACGCGGGCGATGCCTTCACTGCTCGCAGAGATTCTGCAACAACACAAACAAAACATGCGTCAGCGTCGGGAGGGAGAAACAAACGAATCCCCAACCGCTCACGCATCCATCCTGTCCGCGACAGTACAATCGTACACCTCGGAAACGGCGAACATGCGATCTGAAACAGGCAATTCAGTACCCTGCCAAAAGCAAATTGTCTCTCAGTCTCAGGTGGGCGTACCCCCGCTTCCCCTCTGTAACTCCAGGTATGAGCATAGGTGGGGATGGACACTGTCAGAGAGGCGCCGCAACTCTTCGAATCGGCCCAGAATGCGTACGCCAGCCGACACCGCCGGCAGCCCATTTGGGCCGACGCAGTCAGTAGTCGATGTGCCGGCAGAGAAGACGACCGTTCCGAAGCCGCCGTTGCCCAGTCTCCGACGCCCACCACGCCTACTTCCCCGCTTCTTGCTCAGAGGACAACCGCAGCTCATTTGGGGGAAACTATACTACTTCACCGGCTAACAACAACAGTCTCAATGCCAAGGTCTCGATCACAATCAGCCGCAGCCCGGTAGAACTGCTGAGTTTGAAATTTGAGGAGCCTCGCCGGCTTTTAGGAAACGAAGACGTATTCACAGAAAAATAGACGTAGACATCCTGCCTAAATTTATTTTTAGAAAGTAAGGCGGACATACGGTTACCGTATATCTCTCATATAGAATTGCTTACTCAATTTTGAAACGAGTGTAACTTTTGATTGACGCAACCGATTTGGCCCGTTTTGCCGGCGTTTTGTAGAACTTTTAATTCTCTTTCTGACTACGTTACTACCATTTGGTACAAAAATACCAACAACACGTAACTGGGACCATAGCTTTCCAGCAAAACAAATCTTCGTTTGGCCAAGAAAAGGGTAGAATTTTTCTTGTGAGAATGGAAAAAAGAGGGGGGTATGAATGGTGGCAGTGGCAGTGGTAGTGGCAGTGGCAGTCAGGGGAATGAATGGTGGCAGTCTGGCAGTGGCAGTCAAAATCTTTGTGGAAGCACATTTTTCGGCAGAGTAGGCCGATCGAGATGGGACAAAGGTCGATCTATGCAGCTCGTCATGGCCTTTAATTTTGTAGTTGTCGACTTTTTTCGAAGTCCTCAAATTTCATACGAAATTTCTGAAAAATCGATTTTTGGCACATAAATTGACGAATTTCGCACAAAAATAGACACATTACGAAAAATGGTTCTTACGAAAAAGATGCGGCTTGGGAAGTCTTATTACGTGAAAATCGCATTTTTGTAACTGTTAATGTGAAAGGCGCAAATTCTATTCTTTTGTAAATATTTTTAATATTTTTGTACCACGTGGGTTAATCAGAGCAGATATGGTGATAATTAAATTTTCATGTTATAGGACTTCCCAAGCCGCATCTTTTTTGTAAGAACCATTTTTTCGTGATGTGTCTATTTTTGTGCGAAATTCGTCAATTTATGTGCCAAAAATCGATTTTTCAGAAATTTCGTATGAAATTTGACGACTTCGAAAAAAGTCGACAACTACAAAATTAAAGGCCATGACGAGCTGCATAGATCGGCCTTTGTCCCATCTCGATCGGCCTACTCTGCCGAAAAATGTGCTTCTACAAACACTTTGACTGCCACTGCCAGACTGCCACCATTCATACCCCTGACTGCCACTGCCACTGCCACTGCCACTGCCACCATTCATACCCCCCCTGGAAAAAGAAAGAGAATCAAAAGTTCTACAAAATGCCGGTGGAAAGGGCTCAATCGGTTGCGTCTACAAAAAGCTACAAAACTTTTAAGTTTCTAAAGGGATTTTATATGAGGAGCATACGGTAGCCTTGTGTCATCTTTTCTTCTACAAACAAGTTAAGGCCGCACAGTAACTAAACTACGCCCAAACCAAACGCACCATGCCCAATTACTAATGTCGGTGAATTTATTCGCCTAAGAAAGAAAATATGGGGCAGTTTTAGCTTCAAAATGGTTGCGAGAGCGCATACGCAGCAATTTGTGCATTATCAATAACGGAAAACATGAATTTCGGTCAATTTTAAGTCGCGGCGTAAAATTCAAGGCGTGGTGTAACGTTGGGCGTAGTTTAGTGATTGCCGGCTGTCTACGTCTATTTTTCCGTGAATACGTCTTCGTTTCCTAAAAGCCGCTTCGCCTCACTCGCCATTCTACGTTACCGCAATATCTCGCCACCACCAAAATGTAAATTACCGGCAACTCGCACGTAGTTATAGTGGTTGGTGTTTGAGCCGACTTGGTGTTCCAATAAGGCTGTTTCTGGTAAGCATGCCAATCATGGCGTTGATAAGTAGCTGAGCATACTGTACGTCAATGAAAGTAAGCCATTTGTAGTGTTGAAAAGCTCGGTCATCGTTGACGCTGATTCGGGATTCGTGGAAGGTCGCGTCGCGATGGCAGCAACAGCCTTGCACACGAAGCTGCTGGCGATCACGGCCGTGGGCGCGTTTCTACTGGCCTTTCTCGTCAGCTACTACGACGTAGACGTTTCCGCTCCTACACTGGCAGTTCAACAGTGGATCAGATCTCAAGTGTCGTCGTGGGGCGTTCTCGATTGGGGAGAATCTACTACGAAGACGTCCGCGTCGGAAGCTTCGAAGAATAGCGCGAGCGCTTCCAAGAAGAGCTCACAGAAGCAGCAGCAGAAGAAGGCGCCGCCGCTGCGCGTCTTCACGAAGGAGGAGCTGGCTGAGTACGACGGCAAGAAGGGCTCCAAGGGACTTTATCTCGGTTTGCTGGGCCAGGTCTTCGATGTGGAGAAGGGCAAACGCCACTACGGGCCGGACGGCGGCTACAGCTTTTTCTCAGGTTCGTTGGCCGAGGCGCATTATTAGTGACACTGGCTGACTCGGTGTTGCCGCTAGGTGGATGGATCAGTCATTCTGTCACAAAATGAATGAACATAATTGCGCGTCTCTTTAGGTCGTGACGCCACACGGGCCTTCGTGACGGGCGAATTCAACGAGGCGGGTTTGGTCGACGACGTCGAAGGTCTTTCGCAGCAGGACTTGCTTGGAATCGAAGACTGGCTCAAGTTCTACGCTAAGGACTACGGTCTCGTAGGTTGGTTCGAAAATTTTGGCTATGAGTTGGGCGGGCGTGTTGTGATTGGCTTTGTGATGGGGATTGGGGATGTCCATGAAGATTCATCAGTCAGTCTCATTTGTTAGTGGCATCGGCAAGGGTACATATGTGTCGCGAGGCGGCTCTTTCTCTTGAAATTCTGCTGATGGTGGGGGGGGGGGGGGCACGCGATCTGCAAGTCTTGTCTGTCTGACTGTCAGGTATTTCACTCTCTGCAGGCTATTTGGAGGGCCGCTACTACGACGGCGCGGGCAGGCCGACGGAGGCGCAGAGGCGAGCCATGGCCAAGATCGCGGAGGCGCACGGGTGGCAGGCGCAGCAGAGGAAGGAGGAGGAGAAGTATCCGCCCTGCAACTCCGAGTGGAAGCAGAACAAGGGCGGACGCGTCTGGTGCTCCAACAAAAGGTGGGGCAGCTCACGCTTTTGAGCCCGTGTCTATCGTTCTGCGTGCCAATGAATCGCCGATCGAGCCCGTCTTCAGTGGGGGCATCGCGCGCGACTGGGTGGGAGTGCCGCGCCGCATGTTCAAGGCCGGAAGAAGCGACCACCGCTGCGTCTGCGTGCGCACCTCGGGGCCGCCTTCGGACGGAGCGGACACTGGCCAAAACAGGGGCGATTTGGACAACCCAAATCTCAGGGAGTACCCCAACTGCGAGCCGGCTTCCGAATCGTGTGACACCTCTAAAGATTAGCTATTGAGATTTTGAGATGCGGAGTCGCGTCTTAGAGAGTCCTATCCATCAACAGCTGAGAACCACGGTTGGTGGTAGTGTAGTGTGTAGCCGACTCGTTTGCGAAGTACTTTGCCCCAAATCGGTTGTTTGACAGTGCCTTGCTGTGTGGGCTGTGATCCGATTCGAAAGAACTGTCGCGAGCACCGCCGCCAACGTATGGCGAGAACAGTAGACTGCGCCAAAACACTGGTAGTCTTTCCCAGTATTGCACAATTATCTAGTGATCATCATTGCTACAGCATACACTGACTGAAGATAGACGGAACATCAATTGTACGCTGTCAACTGACCGTGTCGTCCGCAGCTTTTGCGCGAAGTGCCTACATAGTTTTCTTCGTGATCGGTCTGCCACCACCGCCATTTACTTCGTTGGAATCGCACGTTGCACAAAGTCAGTGTTGTTGGAAATAGTGGATTCCGAAAATAACACTGAATAGTATATTTGGCGGGCAGTGTTGGGGTGGGGACTAGATGAATGCTATGAAGTAATAATAAGGAAATATATCGAAAACAAGTAGAAGTTAGAGTGTGAAGTTGGGACTGTCCGAAGATGGCGTCGCCGTCCTTGCCGACCGAAGAGACGATGACCGTCGAGTGCTCCAACTGCTGCGAAGAGAGAACTTGGGACGAGATGCAGCAGCTGCCGGTGCGCCTTCGAGACGCCCTCTTGACGCGACAGCCTTCTGTGGCCCATTCCGACAGCCTTTCTCTGTTCAGATGTGTCGTCACGTCTACTGCAAGAAGTGTCTCTTCGGCCAGGCGACCTGTCTCGAGCCCTACTGCGACAGCGTCGTCATTCTTCCGCTAAAGGAGACTGCAGCTGCGCCGACGTCTGAGCTCAAGACTTGCAGTACCGGATTTGACCTCGACCACGAGTTCTTCATCGATGAGGTGGACTTCCCGCGCCAGGCACTGTTTTCTCCCGTTGTCTCTTACGCTTCCAGAATGAGTTGATCTTCCAGTCAGCGATGGTCCTCGACTGCTGCGGCCGCGTCCTCTGTGAGGACCACGTTACCAGGATGACATTGCTGGCGACGTCTCAGCTGCCGCCCGCGGACGCCGTGCCCCCTTGCGTCACCTGCAATCCAGCCTTCGGACGACTGGCAGCCAATTGCACGCTGAAGGAGCGTAGGGGCGTCGCCACAACCAACGGAGACAACATGCCACCCCTCGTCTACGGCGCTTGCGGCGGCCTCCAAAACCGAATGGAGGTCGTCCTGGCGGGAAGGGCGACAGGAGGACGAATCGGCCCTCCCTTGAGACCGCCGGCGGCCGCCCCGATGACCGCCTACTTGGAGCAGCTGGTTCTTCAGTCGGCGGTGGACGGCGAGACGACTGACTGCGAGATCGACTACAAGACGGTGGAGTGCCAGGTGCGTCGTCGGTCGGTGGATAGTCGGACGTCGACCATTTTGGCGACGACTCGGTGTTTTTCAGGGAGTGGAGTGCCGAGAATGGGCTAGAATCAGACTGGGCACCTGCGGCCACGCCGTTTGCCCCAGATGCCTACAGATCGTCTGCCAGCTGGCCACCCACCAGCGTCCCGACCTGCCCGCCTACTGTCCCGCGGGTGCGCCTTCCACTGCCACTCTTACTGCGCCAGAAACTCTGGCGGTATTCGTACATACACACGTGGCAGTACGTACATAGATGTATCATTCTTCCTTCAGAGCACTGCAAGGGGGCGGTGGGCATCCAGGCCGTCTACTTCTTGGGATGCAGCCAACTCAAGAACGGCAAGGACCCCGAATGGCCGACGTACGAGAATGTGGCCCGTCGATTCAAGCAGCACCAAACGGAAAGCGGCGCCAAGACGAAGACGACAAGCAGAGTGGCGATGCCGCCGCCGCCGCCGGCCCGCGACTCTACGAACAGCAGCTTCAACGTCGTGATCTGACCCAACTCGAACCTTGCGATCTCTGACCGTTCAGACGAGCATTCTCTGTACAACATTGACGAGAACGGTCGAAAAGAGCGACAGCGCTTCCGTGGTGATAACGAACGGTAACACAGCGCTGAATTTCGCTGGCGGTCAGTACCCACTGCCATGCGCGTAGCGTGGCTGGACACTGAACGATACGACGATTGCATCTCCTCCCAAAATTTGTCGTTTGCCAATCGGCATATGACGTTTGTCAACTTCTAATGTCATAGTCGGGTCTCAAAAGGAAGTGTTTAAAGCAAGTACGGTAACGAATGTTCTGTGACAAGCAGAAATGCTCACGCCTGCAGCAGCTCGCAGGGGACAATACGCCGATATCGCTACCGGGTGACGGCAACTTGGAAGACGCCAACTGGGCATGACAACTACCACGGCTGCCCATCAGACTGGGCTGCAACTCTACAAACAACTGCGGCCGAGCCAGCATAAGAACCAGATTCGCAGCTAGCACTAACACGAAAACTTCGACCAAGCCAACAGAACTCGCAATCCCATCACTATCCCATGTTTCCCTCCGTCACTCAGAGAGAGACATCTTCAGGGCCAGGCCATTCGACACCGCCGCGCTCCCAATGATACCAACGCATGTCTGCAACTCGTTGCGATCACGTTTACTTGCGGCCACTGCGGATGTCCACCAGGAAAGAATGCGATACCCTTATCCGATCGCGCGCACTCTGCTTCAAAGGCCTGACGACGATACCACTCTCTAGGGCTGGATCAGACCTTCAACTTCCACGTACTGAATTCTACTGGGTCACAGCACCAAATACGGAAACGGGCGACGACCTAGCGACAACTATACACCTAGCGCGTGTGGTAGAGAGGGAAGACGGAGCATCTACGCACAAACAAGCTGCGCCAAGAAAGACTAGAGAAGGTGAGCCGAGGGATACTGTAGTAGGTAGGGGGCAGAGCACAACTATGTAGGGTCAGTCGGAGGAGGAGCTTCTGTCGTCGTCGTCTTCTAGTGGGAACTCGGGCTCGAACAGCTTCCACATGGCCTTGATCAGGTAGTGGGCGGTGCCGAACTCGCCCGCCGGCGCCGAGTCGTAGAACTGCTCGCAGAGGCGGCGCGCCCCGGCGCAGGGCCGAGGGGGATCGGCGCCGCAGCAGTCGGACACCACCGTGTCCAGCTCCTTCTGCGGAAGAGGACGCCGATATTGCAAAGCGATAAACAAGGCGCTTCCTCTTAGAGACTGACGCTGTGCTCGACGAAGAGTCGGTTGGCTTCCTGGAGCAGCTGATCCACGTGAATGGCGTTGCGCACCTGGCGCAGCACGTAACCTTGCAGGATTTCGTCCCTTCTCGAGAGCAGGTAGGTCGCCTCTATCATCATCTGGCGGTACTCGGGCTCGCCGATCAGGCTCATCGCCTTCTCTACCTCCAGCGCGAACTTCGTCTCCTTCGACGTCATCTAAAAGACAGAAACGGACAGTGACACACACAACGCGACGAATGCGATCCGCCCGTTTTGTTCCAGAGTATTCTGCAGCCGACCTCCTGTGTCAAGGACCAGGGCAGAGTGTACTCGGCGATTTTCACTCCGCCGTTGTGCCAGCGGAGTAGCTTCCAGACGCTCTGGAACGGAAACAAAGTAGGTAGGTAGGCGTGGACTCCACGCGAGAGGGGGGGGGGGGAGGCAAAGCGCCCACTTGGTAGAAGTCAGGGGGCACTCTGTTGAGGCAGCCGTCCACTATTCGGTGTCTGATCCATCCATACTGGACGTCGTCTTCCGCTTCAGAGTCCGAGTTGTCGGCGGGCGAGGAAGGTGGCGCTCCCAGCGGCCCCAGAAGATTGGAGTCGCCGTTCTGCTCCGACGGGTGCGACATACTGCGCGTCCAGGTCGACACGCCGCCATTCGTCTCGCCGCCCTCCGTCGCACTGGCGTGGCGCTGGTGGCGCATGGACTGTAATCGGCCACAATTCTCGATTCCTCGACGCATGTGTACAGTACGCAATAAAGGAAGCGGTCACCTTGCGCTCGGCGATCTTCTGCCGTAAGCCGGCCATACCGCTTCTCTTCTCCTTCGACGTCCGTTCCTCTGCAGCAGGGGAGAAGCAAGTGAGGAGGAGAGGAGTGGCCGAAGAGAAAAGAAAGTTACCCACCCTGCTCCAGTAGCTTGCCGCTGAGCAGGTCCGAGAGCATGTTCTTGAGTTCGCATGGGCTGACGGCGAGTAGGAGTCCAATGGCCGTCTCGGAGGTGACGGCGTGGAGGCGCGCGAGCTCGCTGGTCAGCACCTTGACGATGAGGCCCACGCGCAGACGGAACATGTCCAGGAACATCTTGGGCTCCGTGCGCACCAGAGAGCCCAAGAAGACGATGATCTCCTGCGCAGACAAGCTTCTTCTGGTACAGCCACTTCTACTCTCACTCAAAAACCGACTTCAATGCCCACCTGGACCAAGATGTAGGAGTTAGAGTCGTCGACGTAGGCCTCGCGCAGGATCTCGTCCAGTTGGGGCGCCGTCTGCGGCATGGTGATCGTGCGCTCGTGCTTGGACGAAGGCACGCCCACCGTCAGCTGCTTCTGTCGGATCAGCAAGTGGGTCACCGCCTGAAAGTGAGTAATTGAGTCTTGCCGCGACTGCGAGAGCCAGGGAGAGACGTCGGCAACAGACACGACGACCACCCACGTCTGTCAATTCCGCCATCTGCTTCTGCAGGAGTCCGCCAGTGATTCGCACCCACTGCCAGGCGCGCATCTTGCACGCCTGAAAACAACGCAATCAATAAACGGCTGCAAGGAATACATTGCAGCGAGTATAGTCGGTCAACGCGCCTTTTCGTAGATCTCCTCAATGAGCCGTCTCACCGAGACCCCATACTGCCCGTTCAGCTCCGTCTCCCACTGCGAACCTCTGAAGAGAGAAAGAGACAGGAAGACACCACGAACGATGAAGGGAGCAGTAGCGCGCACTTTTCCATCCAGAGGTAGTGGAGTATGGTGGCCTGCTCCTCCAGGATGTCGGTGTCATTGAGCATGTCCACCACCGACGTGAAGTCCATCTCCTTCAGAGCGCTGCGCTCCAGCTTCATCGAGCTGCAAGGAAAACGCGTCACTCTTCTATGTAGCCAAGAAGCTAGTGAAAGGAAGGACGCCACTCCCCTTACCTGATGGAGGCGACGCTGGCGCTCGACTGCACGGTCTTCAGCATAGCCGGCTCCTCCAGCGGCGGCGACAGGGGGGCGAAGCGTAGGTCGGCGCCGTCACTGGTGCTTCCGTAGCCGTCCTCTTCACGGGGCGTCTCTGCGAGCACGGGCGACCCAGTCTCGTCCACCACCTCGACAGAGGGCGTCGTCATCACCATGGGACGATTGACGCCGTAGCTCTGGCGCAGACGACGCAGACCTGCCGGCGATAGACACATTCTCCCTCTGTTGAGGAGAGCGATAGATCACCACTTTGGATGAAAGCAACCAAAAACACGAGCGGCGACCCTTCAAGCGGGACACGACAGATAGTATACATTCTGGAGGGAACAGGACGGGAACACATATACAAGCGACCTTTCCCGCTAAGCGAGCGCTCCCCCTAAGCTGCGCGTGTGCTTTCAACTCACTCATGACTTGCGGCGGCCAGACTAAGCGATCTGTAGCAGAGATGTCAAGGCGGTCCAAGCCTGTTCCGCCAGCTGTTCCAACACATGTGTATGTACCTACTACAGTATTCACCTTCATCCGAGGAGTCGAGAAGAATGCTACGGTGGCGGACGGACACTTTCCGAATGGCGTCGAAGTTCCTAATCAGCCGCTCGGCGGGGGGTAGGCTGCGCTCCACGCCGCGCGAGCCGCCGCCGGCCGGCAGGGCCGTCTCTCGGCCGCGCCTCTCCACCAGTAGAAGCTCCACGTCTTCGTCGCCTGCGGAAGAAAGGGGCGCTTCAGCGCCTATCATTAACTACAGTAGGACCTGAGAATGAAGAGCGTACGGAATTCCAGCTGGCTGATGGCCGTCGTCTTGAAGAAGTCAGCGATCGAGCCCGGCTTCACCCTGAAGCAGAGGGTGCGCCACACTTCATCACCTATCACTGGATGGAATGTCGAGAAGCATTGACAAAAGAAAGCGTCTTACAGGGCGCCGGCGATGGAGCGACTCTTGATTCTCTTCAGGTTGCTGACCACCGCCGAGATCTCCTTCTCCGTGCAGTCTGCAAGACAAGCACATAGAAGTGAGTGACAGGCGGCGCAAGAGAATTCAAGTCAAATCAGGACGCACGCTGCTCCGCCAGCATGTCCTTGGTGATGACGAGCGCCACGAGCGGTCTTCCCGAGATGTAGGTGGTATTCCAGCAGTTGAAGACGTACCACAGCTCGCTCGACCACTCGTCCATCAGGATGCGGATGTCGTACAGAAGGTGGGACCGGCCGCGCTCCATGAACTGAATGACATCGCATTACATACCTTACCTGACTGGCAAGCGACTCGATAGGTACTGTAGCGCAAGAGAAGGCGCCACACTTGTGGGGTGAAGACGACGAAGCGCTCGCCCAGCTGATAGAGCTTGCTGGTGGACAACATGCCCACGTCCCTGTCGATCGGCCGACCCGTCAGCTGCATCTTCTCGCTGCAGCCTGCAGGTACCACACCAACACGTACAACCCCAACCGGTGAAAGTTGCAACGAAATCATGCCATTTTGTAACACATACGACGGCATAGGTTCGTGTCTATTGCATGCAACTTTCGTCTACTTAGATTTATCTACGCCAAAGGTATTACAATTTCCGATTTTCTGAATGAAAAAACACCCTGTACATGCGAATCGAAGCGGCAGTAGCATCTCAAAGAAGCTGGATTTCTACCATATCACCAACCCAGACGGGAGAGGATGTTGGCGAGAACGGAGGCGGGCTGTATGCAGAAGACTTCCTCCACCTCGCCCAGCGCCTGCACGTTGGTAATGCCGTGACGCTCCAGCAGCAACTTCACCTCCACGTCCTCCGCCAGAACTGCCACTGCAGGTAGACAGACAACTGTCTTTAGCTTCGCGCAAACTCTTGGCCTTCGAAAAGTGCCCTAGGCGACATTCTAACCAAATATTTTGGGAGAATTTCCTACTTTTTCCTCGTTCGCTCGTCAGATTGAGAGGATTAATAAGAAGTTCTATCTTGTTAGGGTCTAGGGGAGAGACTCGTCTGCCGTGGCTACCCCCCCACCCTCCCCCCGCCGCAACAGCGGGCTAGCTAACAAACGCGACTTTAACAAGAGACGCCCCCCCTCCCCTCCTCTCACCCTGGACTTCCGTGTGAGGCCTTCGCTCCGAGATGTATAGTCGTCGACTGAGAGGGTCGAGTTCGGCGGGCGTGAGGAACTTCTCGTCGATGAGACGGCAGATGATGTAGAGGGACTGGGCCCACAGGTAGGGGATCAGGCCGCCTGCCTCGCGCACCGCCGCCCCGTGCTTGCGCTTCTCCGCCGCCACCTGCGCAGAGAAGCAAGCAACAGTGAAACGATCTTCTGTGTTTTGTGCAGAGACGCCAAAGGTATTGTAGTCTGTACCTCGTGGTGGGGGACGATGAAGAGCTCTGGCACATGTTCCACCGCCATCGCTTGGCCGTCCTGCGCCACCCGCTGTATGCAGTCCGTGCGCAGAGAGTCCCAACAACGCTCGACCTAAACAAATGAGTAGCTCACTCGACGATTACGCCCGAATCATCTTCAATTCAAGTTCGCTAGCGCTACAGTGAGCTGCGAAGAGTATCTCTCGATTCCGTAAGGCAGCGGCAGTGAGTAAGCGCGCAAGCAAACGCCGACCATGTTGTGATCTTCGCGAAAGTAGGCGTCGAGCAGGAGGTAGCAGAAGAAGAGCGGCCACTCGCACTCGATGTTCTCGAACTGCTGCAGCTCCGCGTTGTTGTAGTGCGCTCGATACGGGTCCTGGAATGGGAACAGGGTTATATCCAAAGCGCAGCCGATAGTCGCGCCAGGCCTCTTTGCGCGCCCATTCAAAGTACCGTAACCGATACAGCGCCCAATTCAGCCTAGTGTACGGTACCTCGAGGGCGGTCTTGTAACCGTCTCGTATGAAG
The DNA here is from genome assembly GCA_030248115.1 of Linhomoeus sp. GSCO2_2. Taxonomy (NCBI): domain Eukaryota; kingdom Metazoa; phylum Nematoda; class Chromadorea; order Monhysterida; family Linhomoeidae; genus Linhomoeus; species Linhomoeus sp. GSCO2_2. The sequence goes on from JASAMZ010010120.1 coordinate 21,921, forward strand.
CGTCTGGCGCCGTATTTGCCCAGCAGATCGTTGACGATGGTGTCGCGCGTCTCCTTTATCTTCTCCTCGTCCTCCACCGCGAAGGCCGGATAGGAGATCAGACTGAGCAGACCAGAATCAGTCTCCTGCAATAGCGGAGATGGATCCAATCATTCGGCGACACTACAAACGCCGGAAACGTAAGCACGCACCTTTGAGAAGCTTTCGCGAGGAAGCATCGACTCGAGAACAGCCTAAAACACGCTCAATTCGTTGTTGCGACAAGGGGACAGTGAGATCGCAAGAGAACACTCACAGAGCATTTCTTGATGGCGTCCAAATCGACGTAGATAAGGGAGGTTCGCGAGCCGTCGCCAAAGAGGTCGCCGACGTCGCACAAAGCCTGCAGCAGCGCAGACACTAGTGAGCGCCGCGTCGTAAGAAGTCAAGGTCGCAGCAAAACAAATGGTAGAGCAGCCAAACCTGTAGAGCTGCCTTGCACATGCCGATTGAAGAAGCGTTGAGTTCGATGATTCCCTGATTCGTTTTGTCGCCCCGCTCCCATATTCCATAGTCCTAAACTCCAGCAGAGCGCGGTGCGGTAGTAGAACCACCACCTATC